>VSMD01069728.1:0-42139 GCA_008750895.1 Mirza zaza | reverse complement strand
CTTAATTGGAGAAAGTAGGTGGTGGACATATGACAGTTCACTGTAAAATTCTTTCAACTTTTGTATATATTTGAAAGCTTTTATAATAAGATGTTGGAGAAACAGGTGGCTGGGAAAAGGAGGGTGACTATTATTCTGAGTGTTTCAACGTTTCAAAGTTAAATATTTGAAAAGTGTTTTAACTTTTTCTTTTTTTTTTTTTGAGACAGAGTCTCACTCTGTTGTCCAGGCTAGAGTGAGTGCCGTGGCGTCAGCCTAGCTCACAGCAACCTCACACTCCTGGGCTCAAGTGATCCTCCTGCCTCAGCCTCCCGACTACCTGGGACTACAGGCATGTGCCACCATACCTGGCTAATTTTTTCTATATATATTAGTTGGCCAATTAATTTACTTTTAAATGAAGAGCCCATTGGCCGGGCGCGGTGGCTCACATCTATAATCCCAGCACTCTGGGAGGCAGAGGCAAGAGGATCGCTCAAGGTCAGGAGTTCGAGACCAGCCTGAGCAAGAGCGAGACCCCGTCTCTACTATAAATAGAGAGAAATTAATTGGCCAACTAATATATATAGAAAAAATTAGCCGGGCATGGTGGCACATGCCTGTAGTCCCAGCTACTTGGGAGGCTGAGAGAGGAGGATCGCTTGAGCCCAGGAGTTTGAGGTTGCTGTGAGCTAGGCTGACGCCACGGCACTCACTCTAGCCTGGGCAACAAAGCGAGACTCTGTCTAACAACAAAAAAAAGAGCCTATCTGACCGTAGTGTGAAAAGAAAACGAAGCACTCGTTACAACATGTTTAGAAATGGCAAAAGAAAAGAAAAAAAATATGTTGTAAAGTACAACCACTCCACAGTTGTCACCAGGTCATTTCTGTCATGGCACCCCTGGGCCAGCTTTGTCCCCTCTGCCCTGTGCCCAGCGCCCACCCTCTTTCCCCCCCCCACTGTCTGTCCTCCCCAAACTGGCCGCCAGAGGGCACCCGGGAGCACCTAAGTCAGGGCCTGGCCCTCTGCCTACAGTCCTCCGTGGCTCCTACCTCCCTCAGGGTCAAAGCCCAATTTCTCCCTGTACCAAACAAGGCCCTGCACGACCTGCCGGATCCCCTCCCCAGCCTCGCCTCCTTCCTCTCTCCCCATCCTCTCTCTGCTCCAGCCACACAGGCCTCCCTGCTGTGCCTCCAACATGCCCGCCAGGTGCGGTTCTGCCCAGGTGTGGTTCTGCCCCAGAAAGACTTCGTCTCTCTTTTTTTAAATAAATAAATAAATTCTTTAATTTTTTTGAGACCAAGTCTCTCTCTGTCACTCAGGCTACAGTGCCGTGACACTCATCGTAGCTCACTGTAGCCTCAGATTCCTGAGCTCAAGAGATCCTCCTGCCTCAGCCTCCCAAATAGCTGGGACTACAGGCACCACCACCACGCCTGGCTAAGTTTTTCTATTTTTAGTAGAGACGGGGTCTCACTGTTGCTCAGGCTGGTCTCGAACTCTTGACCTCAAGTGATCCTCCCACCTCAGCTTCCCAGTGTGCTAGGATTACAGGTGTGAGCTTCTAGTTTAAGACAACATTCCATCATTTGCTGCACAGTTATTTATGGAGCACCTACTGCGTGCACAAGCCCCTTCCTAGGCAAAGAAGACAGAGAACAAAAGACATGGTTTCTGGCCTCATGGAGCCCACATTCTGATTATTTTTATTTCATGGCCTTCCCATGTGTTTGAAAGCTCACTCCAGATAACCACCTTTTCGGCAGCCCTTTCCACTCTGCCAAGACACCAGCTTGGGCACGGTGGAGGCTGAGGCCAATGTTTACGGAGGACTTCCCCAGAGCCTCGGGCTGTGCCGACTCTGGAAGGCTGCACGGCGGGGTGCCAGGTATGATGGGCCCCTAAGATGTTCTGGGGCACAAGATAGGCCCAGGGTGCAGGAAACAGATACCAGAAGCCACACCCCAAAGCAAGGCCGTGGAAGTCAGAGAACTTGGCATGTGGCCTCTGCAGAGGTGAGGAACCGATAGCAGGAGAGAACCTGCGCTCAGCCCCGACGTCCGTGGTTCTGTCCTGTGGCTCCTCTGTGCTGGAGCAAGGCCCTGGAGGCCAGAAATCTGCAGTTGGGTGTCTGCAGAGCTGTGACCCTCGGCAGGCTCCAGGGGAGGGTCCTTCCTGCCTCTCTGAGCTCTGGTGCTGGCTGCAACCCTGGTAGTCCTGGGCTTGTGGCTGCATCTCTCCAATCTCAGCCCCTGTCTTCACGTGGTCTGCGTGTTTCTGTGTCCGAATCGCACTCTCTTATAAGGACACCTGTCGTGGGATCAGGGCCCACCCCGATCCAGTATGATCTCATCCTAACTACATCTGCGAAGACCCTCTTTTCCAAACAAGGTCACCTTCACGGGTACCGGGGTTAGACCTTGAGCATGTCTTTTTGTGGGAGGGGAGTGGCAGAATTTAGCCCACGACACTGAGTTATTGGTCCAGCCTCAGTTTGGGCATCCAGGAACCCTTGCCTGGTCCCCGGCTTGAGCCTGGCTGGACAAGAGATCCCCCACCTGGACACCTCAGGCTCCATTCTCTCTCTCTCTCTCTCTCTTTTTTTTTTTTTTAAAAAGAGTCTCGCTTTGTTGCCCAGGCTAGAGTGAGTTCCGTGGCGTCAGCCTGGCTCACAGCAACCTCAATCACCTGGGCTCAAGCAATCCTCCTGCCTCAGCCTCCAGAGTAGCTGAGACTACAGGCATGCGCCACCATGCCTGGCTAATTTTTTCTTTTTTTTGAGACAGTCTCGCTTTGTTGCCCAGGCTAGAGTGAGTGCCATGGCATCAGCCTAGCTCACAGCAACCTCAAATCTCTGGGCTCAAGCAATCCTCCTGCCTCAGCCTCCCAAGTAGCTGGGACTACAGGCATGTGCCACCACGCCTGGCTCATTTTTTATATATATGTATATATATATTAGTTGTCCAATTAATTTCTTTCTATTTTTGTAGTAGAGACGGGGTCTCGCTCAGGCTGGTTTTGAACTCCTGACCTTGAGCAATCCGCCCGCCTCGGCCTCCCAGAGTGCTAGGATTACAGGTGTGAGCCACCGCGCCCGGCTCGGCTAATTTTTTATATATATATTAGTTGGCCAAATAATTTCTTTCTATTTATAGTAGAGACGGGGTCTCGCTCTTGCTCAGGCTGGCTTCAAACTCCTGACCTTGAGCGATCCTCCCTCCTCGGCCTCCCAGAGTGCTGGGATTACAGGTGTGAGCCACCTTGCCTGGCCTTCATTCTCTCTTAATACACTTTGAGCTGCAGGATCGATCTATTGAAGGCTTACTGGGCTCTGTTGCCCCTTTGGACTTCTATTCTGCCAAAATGTGAATCTCTGCTAAAATAGGAGGAATAAAAGAGGAATTAAAAGATGCTGTCTGGGGCCGGGCGCGGTGGCTCAAGCCTGTAATCCTAGCTCTCTGGGAGGCCGAGGTGGGCGGATGGTTTGAGCTCAGGAGTTCGAGACCAGCCTGAGCAAGAGCGAGACCCCATCTCTACTATAAATAGAAAGAAATTAATTGACCAACTAATATATATATAGAAAAAANGAGACCAGCCTGAGCAAGAGCGAGACCCCATCTCTACTATAAATAGAAAGAAATTAATTGACCAACTAATATATATATAGAAAAAAATTAGCCGGGCATGGTGGCGCATGCCTGTAGTCCCAGCTACTTGGGAGGCTGAGGCAGCAGGATTACTTGAGCCCAGGAGTTTGAGGTTGCTGTGAGCTAGGCTGATGCCACGGCACTCACTCTAGCCTGGGCAATAAAGTGAGACTCTGTCTCAAAAAAAAAAAAAAAAAAAAAAAGATGCTGTCTGTCGGTGGAACCAGAGAGAGGAAACAATTTGCCCAGCAGTTCTGGGATGAAGTGAAGGCAATTGTGCCACTTGTCATCTCAGGCAGATAATTTAGGGGAGGGCTGAAAGACTCCATAAATAAGATAAACTACAGTCTAAGGCAATTATTTTTGATTTTCAAAATGAAATTTATATTGAGAGCATTATGGAGTCTATGCAGTCATAAGAAATAATGCAGAGGCCTGGCACAGAGGCTCATGCCTGTAATCCTAGCACTCTGGGAGGCTGAGGCGGGAGGATCGCTTGAGGTCAGGAGTTCGAGGCCAGCCTGAGTAACAGTGAGACCCTGTCTCTACTAAAAATAGAAAAAGTAGCTTGGTGTGGTGGTGCACATCTGTAGGCCCAGCTACTCGGGAGGCTGTGGCAGGAGGATCCTTGAGCCTAGGAGTTGGAGGCTGCAGGGAGCAGCAATAACACCACTGCACCCTACCCAGGGTGACAGAGCAAGACTCTGTCTCAAAAACAAAAAAACAACAACAAAAAAACACATTAATTGCGCTACTCTGTCCCCAGCACTGTTCTGGACTTTCTCCAGTAGAACTTTCCATGAAGACAGACATATTCTGTATCGTCGCCAACCAATACAACAGCTACTGGCCAGGTGTGTCGATAGAGCACTTGAAATGTGGACAGTCCCACTCTGCAGCTGAATTTTTAATTTTATTAAAAGTTAAGTAATTTAAATGTAAATGGAAAGAAACTGATGCTCAATTCAATTCTTGGAAATTTTGTAGGCATGCTTGGAACACCTGGAACAAGTAAATCTACACTTTCCACTCTAAAATTTTATAAAATATAGAGATCTCATATCTCCAATGAAAATTAGTACTGAAGTTGAGATGTGCTGTATGTGGCCAATACACATGGGATTTTAAGACAGAGTATGAGAAAAATAACATAAAATACCTCATTACTAATTGTTGATTTTGATTATTGACTACATATTGAAATAAAAATGTTTTAACATATCAAGTTAATAAAATATTATTAAAATTAATTTGACCAGGTTCTTTTTACTTGTTGATCGATGGATACACAATATTTATTCATATTTATGGGGTACACGTGGTATTTTGTCACACAAATATTTTGTAGAATTGTGATATATGTACAAAATATTTTGTACATCGTGATATATGTGTAGAATGTGTAATGATCAAGTCAGGGTGTTTAGGATATCCATTATGTACAGCTTTTATGATTTCTATTATACTTTTCCTTTTTTTTAAATTGGATTTCTCTGCTCTAGATCCTATGGTGGTTGCAAAGCTCATTGAAAGCAGAGAAACATACCATACAATTCATTCACGTAAATTGTACAATTCAATGGATTTTAGTATAGTCAGAGTTATGCAACCATCACCATGTTAATTTTAGAAAATGTTCATCGCCCCAAAATAGAAAGCCCCTATCCCTCCCTCACTCCCCTCCCTCTCCCCCAGCCCCTGGCAACCACTAATCTTTCTTCTGTATGGATTTGCCTATTCTGGACATTGCATATAAATGGAATCACACAATCTGTGGTCTTTCGTGTCTGGCTTCTTTCACCCAGCGCGATGTTTTCAAGGTTCATCCACAGTGTAATATGTGTCCCTGCCTCATGCTTTTTCCTTGTGAAGTAATATCCCATTGTATGAATGCACCACTATCGATTTGGGTGGTTGGCACTTTTTGGCTAGGAAGCACAATGCTTCTATGAGCTTGGGTGTACAAGCTTTCATGTGGATGTACGCGTTTATTTCTCTTGGGTAGGTACCTAGGAGTGCAGTTGCTGTGTCATATGGCAATGCTATGTTTAACTTTTGGAGGAACTGCCAGACTGGTTTTCGCAGCAGCCACCAGCAGTGTACGAGGGTTTTCGGTATCTCCACGTCCTTGCCAACACTTTTCTCTTTTTCCTTTTTTGTCTGTCCCGATGTGTTTTGTTTTGAATTGTAGCCACCCCAGTAGCAGTGAACCGGTATCTCACTGTGGTTCTGATTTGCATTTCCTGAATGACTAATGAGGTTGAGCATCTCTGCAAGAGGGTAGCGGCTATTTGCGTATCTTTTTTAGAGAAACGTGTGTGTACGCAGAGGCTCTGCCCATCGAGTCTGTTTTGTCCCCTGCTGTATCCTTGGGGCCTGCAGGCGCACAATACGTGTTTGTTGAATGAATGCATGAATGAATGTCTCCGCGGTTAGGTTTGTATGTCAGGGACACGCCCCCGGCGTTGGGTCTCATTGGTGCCCATCACACGCGTGGGCTCCTAGCTAAGGTCTCCCGTGTCGTGGGCCCGCCCTAGGATGCCCGACTCCGCAACTGTACCCAGTTCAGAACCACGCCCTCCCCTGAGCAGAGCCACTTCCGGCTTTTCCGCGCAACCTCAGTCCTCTTCCGGCCGCGGTTGCCCTTGGCAACGCGTGGCGCAGCGCTTCCTGTATTGATTCGAATCGCGGGAGACGTCACGTCCTCCCGAGGTGCCCAACGTGCGCAGGCGCAGTCTCTCAGGGTGGGCGTGGCGTGGCGTGGGGGGAGTTCTGGGGCCGGGGGCGTGGCCGGGCGTGGCCGTGGCACGCAGCGCGCCGACGTGGGGGCGTGGCCCGGCAGGCAGGCGCGGGGGCGCGCGCGCGGCCGGGGGCGCGCGCGGCGGAGGGAGGGAGCCGGGAGGCCGCGGAGCAGCCAGCGCCGCCATATTAGGGACCGCGGAGCCTGCGATCGCGTCCGCGGCGGCCGCGGCCGGGCTTGAGGGAGCTGCGTTGGCCGGAGGCGGGCGCAGCGCGGTGCCGGGAGAGGCGGGGCCGGCGGGAGCCAGCGGGCGACGAGAGCGAGCCAGGTGAGGCGGCCGGGGTCGGGGACCCGCCCCCTGGGCCCGAGGCGGCGGGGTCGACCGCAGACCCTCCAAAACTGGGCGTGGAGCCGGGCCGCGGCCCCGCCCAGCTCAGGCCCCTGCAGGAGCCCGCGGCTCCTCTGATTGCCGCCCCCAGGGCCGACCTAGGCCCCGGTGACCTCAGCATCCCCACCTCCGATGTGAATCCCCAAATCCGAGCGTCTCCCACGCCAGGCCCTGTCGTGACTCCCCCAGCCCGAGCCACCTGCAAGCCGCGACCTCCTCCTGCAGTTCTAGTCCCCCGTCCTGCTTAACCCAGCAGGCTGAGCCCCGACCCCACAAAGCCGGGCGGCCCGGCCGGGCCGGCCCTCTCCCCAGCATGGCAGACTCACGTCCTCCTGACCCGAGCTGTTTCTCTCTGGCCTGTCATCCCCGGGTCTTCCAAATTCCGGCCCTCTCCACATTTACACCGGCCCGGATAGCCGAACCTGTTGTGGCTCTCTTGCCCAGGCCCCAACCTTCCCTTTCATCCTAATAAAGTGCATTCTGAGCTCCGGAGACCCGGAAACGACGAGACTGGGAGGTTGGGACCCTGTGTATCTGGGGTCACCATTGTATGCACCGCCCAGTTCTGCTGAGGTTTGAATGCATACATGGCCCCGTCCCACCTGGAGCCTTTGCCTTCTGCTTCCCCACCCTCCCAGAGTGACCCCCGCCAGTCCCAAAACCCTCCGAAACCCAGCTGTCCCATTTAAGGGGTGATCCCTGAGACAGTCTGCCTGTGCCCAACTCTCCCCTTCTCATCTGAACCTCCAGCCTGTGTATTCCCACAAACACAAGCTCGGCCACCTCGGATCCCCGAAATGTGTAGGATATCCCGGTGATCCACCCCTCCATCTTCCAGACCTGTCCCCACTGGAAAGCCTGAGACCCAGCTATGTGCAGATGTCTATTCAGCCTCAACTTGTTTTGTTTCTTTGCCCGTTTTCTCTACCCCAAACTCATCCCCGAGCTCAGGAAGCAGATTCCCTCGGCCCTCCCCAGTCCACTGGGCAATGACCTCATGCCTCCCCATAGTGAGGCCCCCCCCAACTTCTTATCACCTTCTAATAAGAGTGATTTAGCTTAAGAAAATTCATCCACCCAGAACACACACCCCTGGGATGGGGACAGCCCGGAGGGACAGTGAAGTAGAGGAGGTTGGGTGGTCTCTCTTGGGCCTGGGGGCCGGATTTGCATGCTAGGAAAGCAGCTGACATCCTCTGGGGATGGTCCTCAGAGTGGACGTATCTGAGGCCGTTTGTCATGCAGAATTTCTGGTGGCGTTCTATGCCAAGGGCCCTGTCTGATTTGGCTATACCAGATTGTCACTTCGTTCGGAATCCCAGAGTGGAAGCAGGTGTCCTGGTTGCCAGTGGCTTCAGTGCCTTTTGTAGTGAGTCGAGTTGGATTACAGAGGATTTTGTGATGTTGGATTGTCAGGGACCAGGGCTCTTATCTTGGGAGACTCTCGCTCAGATGACAGGTCCTTGCTTTGCTCGGTGGATATGTCTCAGCAATGCTGTGCTGACCAGTTTGCTCTGGTGACTGTTTCCTGAATAAAAGTTCAGAACTGGTGCCCTGGCTGGGAGAGGGGGTTGGGGGCTGCAGGGGGAGTACCTAGAAGCCAACGAAAAAGGGTGACAGGTCATGGGAGGTGGGTCTGCGTGACTTTTAGACGCGTCCTCTAGTGTGGCAGGAAGCCCCTCGCTGATGCTGTTTGTTGAGGCTTCTGGCCAGGTGGGGTTTTTATACTGGTGACTTCCGGGTTTGGGGAGGTCCAGAATGGGGTTGGTGCTGGGGACCTTTTTGCTCAGTGTCACTTAGAGGGACACCGAAGTCCTTCTGTTTGTAGGGCCAATCCCAGCGACTCCTGGCCAGGGTCAAGATCCAGGGACTTGGTGTTCTAGGAACTGGCCAAGTCACAGCACCCTGTAATTCCTTCTCCTGGAGCAGAGGTCCTTGACCGGGCCAGTTCTGTCCCCAGGAGACACTTGGCAGTATCTGGGCCCAGGATGCAGCTCAGCACCTCACGGTGCCCAGTGCCACCAGAGAGAACCATTCATCCCCAGTGTCCTCAGCACCAATGGGGAGACCTGGTCTCTGCCTGGCCTCCACGCTGTCCCCAGCACCGCACAGCGTCCGAGCAGGGCCGGAGTTCCCAGCGCTGGCTGAGGGGCGGACTGATGGGGGGACTGAGGGTGCATCAGGCTGCTGCTGGGAGCTGACAAGGGGGACTGGGGCACCCACCAGGCAGGGAACAGAGTATTTGGTCTCCCCTTTCTTCTGCCCTCGACAGCTCCCTCTGGGCACCAGTGACCTCCTACTTGTCACCTACACCTGTCACTGCCATGGCCACCTCAGTTTCACCCCTGCAGAGCCCACCCTGTGTGTGTAGGGGGGGCAGCAGGGCGTGGAGAGCCGCCTCCTGGATGCCTGTGCGTCCAGCACGTGCTCTGGTGGCCACTGGGCTCAGCACAGACCCAGAGCCCTCGTGGGGCACTGCAGTTCTTGTCCAGGGACGTTCATGTCCTGGGCAGCCATCGGTTCCCAGGTGCCTTGGCAAGTAACTACTTTCCTCTGCCTCAGTTTCATCTTTGTGAACGGAATGAGACACACTTAGCTTCCCGCCTGCCCTTGCTCTAGTCATTTGAATGTCAGGAGTCATCGGTGGTGCACGTCCCACCCGGAGAAAAGCAGAACCGCTGTCATGGCCACTCGGTCGACTGTTCCTTCCGTCTCCTGCACGGGACCTTCTTTTTCTGTTTTATTTTTAAAACTTATTTAATTTTTGCTGGCAACAGCTTTATCCAGATATAATTTTCATATCACACAACTCAGCCGTTCAAAGTGTAAATTCCGTGGTTTTTATATATTCACAGACTTGTGCAACCATCACTTCTAATTCTAGAACATCCTGATCATGCCCAAAGGAACTCCATTCCCTGTCAGCAGTCACCTCCAGCCCCTGTCACCACGAGTCCATGTCCCGTCTCTGTGGCTCTGCTTGTTCTGGCCATTTCCTATAAATGGAGTCACACACCGTGTGTCCTTCTGTGTCTGGCGTCTCTCACTGAGCACGATGTCCTCAAGGTCCATCCACGATGTGGCCTGTGTCCCTTTCTGTGGCTGAGTGATACTCCACATGTGGATAGACCACACTGTGTGTGTCTGCTCACCTGTCCACGAACACGTGCTGTTTCCAGCCTTTGCCTGTTGCGAGTAGAGCTGCCAAACAGTTGGCACCAGTCCTTGTGCAGGGGCTGGTTGCTGTTGGTGCCCTTTTTCTTGCTCTGTGACTTGGGTGCCAGCACCCCCTCTCTGCATTGCACCGCTGGGCACCTGGCCCGCACCTGGCACCTCACCTCTCACTTGCTCCTGAACTCCGGGCCCATGTGGCCAGCGGCCAGCGGCCAGTTGCCATTTCTCCTGGGTGTTCACAGGCACCTCAGGTTGAGTGTGTCCCGAGGAGGCCACTCTGTCTACCCTGCCCCTCCCCAGGACCCTTCCCCTTCCTGCCCCAGCCATGCATTCGGGTACAAAAGTCTCATCCATCCTGCCTACCTGCGGCTCATGCTGGGCCCTCCTCTCCCTGTCCCCACCATGTCTTAGGCCCTGGACGGGGCAGTCATTGTCCCCCAGTCCCTGCCGCACTGCCTGGCCTCCCCACCACACCACAGTGAGTCGTGTGTGCTGCCCACCCCAGGGCCCAGCTCGGGAGACCCGCCCTCTGGCCTGTCCACCTTGTCCCCTCTCCTGCCCCAGCGCGTCCCTTCCACCCCGACCGCTGTGTGGCTCTGGAAAGCGGCCGGCCTCCCCCAGATCAGATTTGGCCCAGGAACCACTGTGTTGAGACCCCTCAGTGAAGATCTTGTCGCCGCCAGGCCCGAAGGCTGCCGGGAGGGTGGGTGGGAGATGGCGGGGGCAGAGGGAGGACGGGGTCTGGCTGGAGGGTCTGTCTGCTGTCACTGGAGGGCTAGGGGCGGGATTCCCCCAAACCAGGCATCGTCCACCTGGGGTGACTCTGCCCCTCCGTGGGCACAGGGCAACATCTGGGGACATCCATGGTTGTCATGACTGGGGAGGGGGTGCTCCTGGCATAGAGGGGGTGGGGGCAGGGAGGCTGCTCAGCACCCCAGAATGCCCAGGATGTCCCCTCCCACTCTACCCCTGCAGAGAGTCGTGGGCCCTGAGTGTCCGCAGTGCCAGGGACGCCAGAGGGGGGAGCGGCTGCCCAGGGGGCGAGGTGAGCCCCCGTTGTGCAGGCCTGTGCAGAGACACAGAAGAGAGGGCCTCGGGGACCTCTCGGGGCTCAGTCCGATCCTCTAAGGGCCCCGTCCAGTCTTGGGAGTCGGCGCTGCTCGGCACACGCTTCCTTCTCCTGTTCCTTTGCGGGCGTGTGTGCCTTCGGGCTGCTGCGGCCCGCACGTCCTTTTGGTCTGAACCTCGTGGCCAGTCCAGCAGGGTCGTGGGCGCTTGGTGGTGCCCAGAGGCCGAGGAGAAGAACGATCAGGTCCCACCGTTGGTGTCACTGGAAGGTGCGGAGCAGCAGCTCTGGCGGGCAGGCTGGTGGCGGGAGGGCCCTGGCCATGAGACCTCAGGGGTGGGATTCTCATCCACCTGCGCGGCCCGGGGATTGGGACTGCAGCTCCAGCTCTGGTAGCAGTGCCTGGGACCCCGGCACAGGTCGGCAGGGAGGAGGCATCCGCTGGCTGCACAAGCGAATGAATTAATGAAAACTCGATGGGTGTGTTCCTGGGCCCAGGCGCCAGGCCTCCCTGGAAGTGACTAGCCTCGTAGTGACTCACGTGGCCACTTAGGGAAGGCGCTTGTCCCCCCGAGGTTTGTCTGTACATAGCGCTCTTTGGCTTCAGCCACCCCCAGCTGCATCTGTGCCGTCTGTGGAGGTCGGAGCGCCAGCTCAGCTTGCTTTTCCTCGGGGTGGGAGGCCACTCCTCTCCACGGGGCTGCCTCTGTATCAGCTGTCCCCAGGCCAGCCCGGTTCTGGTCCAGCATCAACCTCTCCATTGGCCCAGGCCACCCTCGAGACCACAGCTGGCCTCCCTCAGGGAGCCCCTTGACTGGGGACGTCCTTCCCCTCTCTGGGGGAAGTCTGTCCTCACCGACAGGACAGGTGGGTGGTGTGGTCTGTGGCCAGAAGGCCACTGGGGCAGCTTGGTGGCCACCAGGGTGGCCACGTGCCACACAGCCCACATGCACTGCATGGATAAGGCAGCAGGAAGCCTGTCTGGGGACCTGCGTGTGCCTGTCATTGAGTCGTGGGGACCAGCCGCCTGTCATTGAGCAGCTCCCTTGGAGCAGGTCGCCGCTGGCTGCCCCACAGACCTGCCCAGTCACACAGCTGGCCAGGTGGGCGGTATTGTCCCCACTCGACAGAGTGGGACTTGAGGTCCCAGGAGGTGAAGCTGCCAAAGCCACGTGGCCAGGAAGGGTTGAGGCTGGGACTCAAGACCTTGGCTGGCCACTCCAAAGCCCCTGCTCTTGCCAGTGACCCCACTAGGGCGTTGTTTGGTTTGGGTCGTGGGAGGGAGGGAGTGGGAAGGGTTCCGCAGGGCCGAGGGCTGTGTGTGGTGGACGGCACGTCCCTGTGTGGGGCTCACAGCGCTTGCACAGCCCCCCGTTAGTGACATCGTGGACCTGAGGGGATCCAAGTGCTACCCCAGAGACTCGTCTTGATTCATCTTCTGGGAGGGTGGCTGGGAAGGACACTGGGGGACAGGCTGATGCTGAGAGAGCCGCGTTTCGCGGAGGGCACTTGGGATGCAGGAGGCAGGCAGAGCAGGGAGCTCGCACAACCACGACAGTGTGCGAATGATGGCTGAGAGCAGACCACAGGCCCTGGGAGGGAGGGGCCCCAAGGGGAGGCGCCCAGGCCTGGGGTCTCACGGGTGTCAGGGGTGCCTGGGCCTGCTGCCGGGTCTCCCGGCCCCCTCCCCGGCTCCTGCGCCTGGGAGGCCTCAGGAGCGCTGGGCACGGAGGATCTGGCACCTATGGAGGGTTGTGCCTCAGCCCCAGCCTTTTGTCACTGTGACTCAGTGATCCTTAATTGGACGCTTCCTGCTGAGCTGTCATGTGAGGCTCCAGCCGTGATGGGGGACTGTGCAGTCTGGGCCTCTGCCCGGGAACCTCGTACCTGTAGGGCCAGGCCAGGCAGTAGCTGCAGGTTCATGTCCCTGTCCATCCTTGCTGGCTGCGCGGTGACTTTGGGCCTGAGATAAGACAGTCCACAGGGCTGTCTGAGGACAGAAGTGGAGCACATGCAGTGTGGCCTATGCTGGGCACAGGCGGGTTCATCTCTGTCTTTGTCCCCATCCGGGTTCCAGCGCTCAGGCTGGTGCACCTTCCTTCTGTCTGCTCCGAGTTCCGGTGGGTATCAGGTGCCATCTGGCCTGTAAGCGTTGGCCAGCAAGGGGACTGGAGTTACCTTCACTCAGGGGTGGTCCTGCCTCCAGGGTTGCTGGACAGTGTCTGGGGACATCTGTGGTTGTCATGACTGGGGGAGCTCCCACTGTGGAGCAGGTGGGGACGAGGTGCTGCGTGGCACCTGCAGCCCAGGACGGCCCTTCCCCAAAGTGTGATCTGGACAGACGGCCGCAGGGCGTCCGAGGGGACATCCCGGTACGCGTCACCTCACAGGCCACCATACCTGGACCACAGGCAGCCACAGAGTGTGAGTCACAGAAGAGCTACCGTTGGGATATTTCGATTCCTTTTGTTCATCGAACAGCCTGAAAAAATATCAAAGCCGCAGGGACCAGTTTTTCAAGCTAAGCAAGACCTTGAAGGAGTCAGGATCTGGCTGAGGGCTTCCGGCACCAGCCTGAACTCTGGGGGACTCGTCCCCACGCCCTGTTGACACATTGATGCCCCTCAGCTTTCCAGCCCCACTCGGGGCCTGCGGGACAAGCCGCGAGCCGACATGCTGTGTCATCTGTTCCACACAGACAGCTGCCTCCTCTGGGGCTTCATTTCCTCTTTCATAAGGTGGGGCTGGGGTGCTTCCTGCTCCCCGACACTGGGGGGCTCAGCTGGCTCCAGGCCCAGCCCACATGCTTTCCATGTCACTCATTCAAGTCGCCTCCCTGGCCTGGCCTTGCCATAGAGCAGAGTCTGCCCGGTGGCCCTGGGACACTGGGGCCGGATCCACGGGAGCGGGGCGTCCTGGGCACTGCAGGTGCTGAGCAATGTCCCTGCCTCCACCCCCCCATGCTAGGGGCTCCCACCAAGTGTTCCCTGGAGGGGGCAAAAGCACCCCAGCTGAGAAGCCCTGGGTGAGGGGATTCCATGGACCCCCACATGGTACCACAGTCACCTGCCCTGCTGAGGTCCTGGGAGGCTGCACACTGAGTGGGAAGGGAGCGTGGAGGGGAGTCCCAGGGGCCAGGGGTCCCCTGGTCTGTGCTGTCTGCCCCTTCAGGAGCTCATCCTGGTGTCCGGTGTGAACAGATGTGACTCAGGGTTTCCTACGTACTTATCCCGGGGTCTCCCTCTGGGCCAGGGCCTTGTCACTGCTCTGCCAGGGGAGCAGGGTGAGGCTCGGAGACTGAGGGCTTGTCCCGGGTGGTGGCAGCAGCGCCTCCGGGCTCTTCATTTTGGGGGCCACAGGGCCAAGGGTGGACTCCCCCTTGTGAGCTGGCTCTGCGGGTTTGCGAGACCCCAGGGACAGTGCCCTGGGGGTGGGCGGGGAGCCCAGCCTGCAGGGGTGGCCACTTGGGCAGAGCTGCAGCAGCCACCCAGCCCGGCACCTGCGGGCATGGTCACCAGGTCACCTCCGGTGTGTGGCGAGGCTCCTTGTTGGCGCTGAACTCCCTTGATCTGGTTGGAGCCTTTCCTGGCGGCCGCGCAGGCACGCTGTCTGTGCCCCATGGTTACTCGTGGACGATGACGAAAGATGCCGGTTCATGTCGCTGTAACGCTGTCCGGTGCCGTTGTGCGAGCATGCAGCGAGGGGCAAGACGAGCGCTGGGTCTGCCTCGTGGAGCTGCCTGCCCGTCTCTGTCCCTGGACCTCGTGGGGCTGCCTGCCCGTCTCTGTCCCTGGGGCTCGTGGAGCTGCCTGCCCGTCTCTGTCCCTGGGCCTCGTGGAGCTGCCTGCCCGTCTCTGTCCCTGGGCTTGTTTCTACCAGTGCGAGTGCACACGTGACACAGAACGCAACAAATGCACTTCCTTCCTTCCTGTCCTCTTATCCCTTCCCCAGACCCCTGTCCCCCTCTGCCCAATGGTGGCAGGTGGCAGAAGCAGCGTGCTCTGCACAGCAGTGGGGTCCCACAGCCCTGCCGCCCGCCCCTCTGTGGGACATCTCATCCCCGTGTCCTGCCGGCAGCGCGGCGAATGCCCCTTTGCACACACGCCTGGAGTTTCTAAGGATAAATTCTTAGAAGTAGAAATAGCGCATGAAAGAGGATGTGCATTTTTTTGAATTTTGGAAGCAATTGCCAAATTACTCTCCTCCAAAGCAGTAGCGGTTTTGTCTCCTGCCAAGAGAGCGCGTGGCTGCCTCTCCCCACGCCTCGGCCAGCGAGGGCCAGCACGTCGCCTTCCCAGTGGGAGAGTGGTGTCCTGGCTTGGTTTGCAGCTGCCGGCTGCGAGGGGAGGTGAGCGTCCTCGCCGATGTGGGCTTTCCTATGGGTGGCGAATATTTTCCCCAGTTTTGTCATTGTTTTTTTTTTTTAACTCTGTTGGTGTGTCATGCCTTGCAGACACTTAGTTTTCCCATTGTTGAATTTGCCACCATTTCAAACCTCACAGCTTTTGAGTCTTTTGTTCTTCCAGTAGCACAGGCAGATCGGGGCTTAGAGGAGGTGGCTGGGGAGTCCCTGAGCTGAGCCCTGCAGGCGCCGGGGTGTGGTCCCCTGGGAGGTCCCAGGCCTAGGACGCAGGACTCTCCCTGCGGCTGCGAAGGCTCCAAGAGTCCCGGAGCCCAGTGGACACTGAGTTCCTCCAAGTCCAGCAAACACGAGGCCAGAGGTGGTTGAAGGTGCAAGAGCCTAAGAGAGGCCCCGCCAGGCCAGCCGAAAGGGCTGGGCTCATCCCCAAGTTGCGTCAGGATGTGGAAGGTCAGAGCCTGTGCTTGCGTCCCAGGGGTCCCTCTGCAGGGCGCCCGGTCTCAGGGAGGTTCCCCTGCGCGGGGCCCTCAGCCCCATCTGAACGCCGCGTCCCTACAGCAGCTGCTTGCTGGGGCCACTTTTGAAGATGTTCTTCCTGGTAGCGCGTGCTGTTGCCCGGAGTCCTCTTTACCTGCTTGCTTGACCTTTGCCCTGTGGGTGGGGCTGTGGCCTCGGTGCCAGGCCTGGGGCGCTCCCTAACGGGTGTGGTGGATAAGCCATTCCCTGCTGCCCCCCCAACACACAGGTGGGGCCATCAGGAGTCATGGGGGTCGGGGGCTCAAGAAGGGGGAGGCAGGGCTGCCTGGGCTCCCACAGGAGAGGCCTCTGGCCGTGGCGAGCTCACACGTCAACAGAGATGTGTCCTCTCCAGCCCTGCAGGCCAGAGGCCATCACAGGCCTCACGGGATGGCATCAAGGGGCAGCAGGGCCGCTCCCTCCTGGGGCTCCAGGGAGAACCCATCTCTCGCCTTTCCCGGCATCTAGAAGCCGCCCACGTCCCTCGGCTCGGGGCCCTTCCTCCCCCTCCAGAGCCAGCAGCGCAGCATCCCTGCGTCCACGTGGGGCAATGTGTGCACAGGGTCTGGTGGTGAGGACCCCCACACTTGGGACATCCGGATCGTCCCTGACCCTCAGCAGCCACACCTGTGAATGGCGGGCTGTGCAGGGCTCATAAGCTGCCTCTCGAGGGCCGGCCTAGGTGGGGTGACAGCAGCAAGGACCTGCCGGGTGGCAGGCGGAAGGCTGCCTCTCTGTGGCCGCATGTTTGCTGGGCTCAGCAAAGTCAGCACTGGGACTCTCCATGTCGTGGCAGCAGCTTCTGCTGGGTGCGCTGGCCCCTGTTCCCCTGCTCGGGAGCCACCGCAGAGCTCTGCGATGCTCTGCTTGACTGGGACTCTGCCTGGTCTCTGGTGCTCAGGGTGGCCGGGCTGTGCTCTGGGCCCCGCCATTGGTGAAACACATTTCCAGCTGTTTTCAGCCTGTGACCACGGCGGATGTCCACTTGAGTGCAGCCTTGACCTAGGGGTGCCGTCCAGTGCAGACCTCCCAGCAGCCCCCCAGAGTGGGTTTTCCATAGAACGATTGTGGCTTTTGAAGGTGGCATCTGCCCCGTGGTTTTGTCTTCGTTCTGTGGGTGTGTGTGGACGTGCACAGACCCCAACTCCTGTGAACATTGGTTGCACAGCCCGTGAGGCACAGTGAGGGGTACCCCAAGCCTCTTGGGGGACGGCACAGTTGACTGGCAGGGCCCTGGGAAAATGCCCCACTGGCAGGTGGAACTTTCTAGAGCAGAACGATGACTGCTCCTCTGTCCAGATCCCCTCCTGGGGCTTGGTTGTATTTAACACTTGGCCTGGCGCTGTGGCCGTGAGGTGGCCTGGCTTTGGCCCGGGAAACCATCCCCCAAATGGGTATCTCCACTGGGGACAGACCCACAGGCCTCTTCTCAGACCAGGTATGGCCAGTGCGGCACCAGGAGTGGTGGCGGGTGGTGGGGCCACGGTGGACCGGTGGGCGCGGCTGGGCCTTTGGGCAGCGGGAGACGTGGGCAGTGTGTGTGGGCAGGGTTCGGGAGGAGAGAGGCAGCTGCCAGCCATGTCCTGGAGCAGGACCTGGGCCTTGGATCGAGCCACATGGAAGACTCGGGGGACTTCAGCAGAGGGGTTGGGGGGGTCTGCAGCCTGATTCCCAGCAGAGCAGGTGGCCTGGTGTCTGTGAGGCCTGCTTGGAGGAGCCATAGGGCAGGGGCCCATTTCCCCGTCCACGTGATCCTGGGCCATCGCCACCCCACCCCGGGCCTTAGTGAGGCCATGCCTAGGGGTACGAGCTACACAAAAACCCAGTGTCGTGGGACTGCTGGTGGCACACTGCTGTCCCTCGGAGTCTCGCTGGCCCTGCTGTGGCCGAGGCTGAGCGTCCTCCTTCAGGGACTGCGGGTGTGCCGGGAGCCCTGTGTGCGTCCCGGGACCATGGGCCAGGGCAGCGCCTCCCGCTGTAGGACCAGGAACTCGTCAGAGAGGCCACTTGGAGATGTGAAGAAAGGAATCCACCAGTCTCCTCGGTATCAGGGTGTAGTTCTCAAGACGACAGGGACAGCAGGGACCCTGGTTTGTTCCCCACCTGGTGGTGCTAGGCCAGTGCCTTCCTGGGTGTGTGGTTTGTACAAGGCAAGTGTGGCGTCTGCCCCCGTCTCTGTGGCTCTGCCTGTTCTGGACATTTCATATAAATGGAGTCGCACACTGTGTCCTGTGTCTGGCGTCTCTCACTGAGCACGATGTCCTCGGTCCCTCCACGCTGTGGCCTGTGCCAGAGCCTTGTCCCTTTCCGTGGCTGAGTGATATTTTACCGTGTGGATGGACCGCGCTGTGTGTGTACACTCACCCGTCAGTGGACACCTGGGTTGTTTCCTCCTTTGGCTGTCGCGACTCAAGCTGCTGTGGACGCTCTCGGACAGGCTTCTGTGCGGACGTGTACTTCCTTTCTCCAGGCATGCCTCTGTTAACGGGTGGAATTGTTGGGTCGGTTGAGGAACTAATGCCAGAGAGGTGGGTGCCGGGGGCTGGGGAGGGGCTGGGGAGCGAGTGTTTCATGGGGACAGAGCTTCAGTTTGGGAAGATGAGAAAATTCTGGAGACGGAGGGTACTGATGGCTGGACAGTGCTGTGAATGGGCTCGTGCACAGGGAAAGGTTACACGACAACGTGAACTTGGTGATACATGTTACCACTTTCTTTAAAAAAGGGCACCTGTTGACTTTACTGAGGTGCTACACAGGGGAATTATAAACTTTTTTTGGGGGGGCTGGGCACGGTGGCTCACGCCTGTAATCCTAGAACTCTGGGAGGCTGAGGCGGGCGGATTGTTCAAGGTCAGGAGTTCGAAACCAGCCTGAGCAAGAGCGAGACCCCGTCTCTACTATAAATAGAAAGAAATTAATTGGCCAACTAATATATATAGAAAAAAGTAGCCGGGCATGGTGGCACATGCCTGTAGTCCCAGCTGCTCCGGAGGCTGAGGCAGGAGGATTGCTTGACCCCAGGAGATTGAGGTTGCTGTGAGCTGGGCTGACACCACGGCACTCGCTCTAGCCTGGGCAACAAAGCGAGACTCTGTCTTAAAAAAAAAAACAAAAAAAAAACCTTTTTTTTGATCAGTTGCCAACCTGGGTGCCCACGTGGAGGCTCGGGGCCCGGAACTGGGTGCCAAGGGCCTTGGACGCCATTGGCTCCTGCTAGAGGAACCCAGGTGTTGGTGGCAGGCGAGAGGCCACAGGAGCCACCCAGGGCAGCAGGACAAAAGCGCTGGAGTCTTCCGGGCCCCTCCGGGCCAGGCTGTGCTGAAAACTCCCACTTCGCCCAAGCTCCCCTGGCTCTGAAGTGGCCCCCCGGGTCGCACAGGGCTCTCGGGCCTTTCCGGAAGGGCCAGGCAGTCTCTGTGGCAGCTCTGCCCTCGGGGCGCCACCGTGTGCCAATCAGACTTTGCTTACAGGCCTGGTATAGTGGTGGCACCTGTAGTCCCAGCTCCTCAGGAGGCTGAGGTGGGAGGGTCACCCAGGAGTGGGAGGCCGCAGTGAGCTGTGGTGACGCCACTGCACTCCGGCCTGGGCGACAGGTGAGACCCTGTGTTACTGGGGGGCCGGCGGTGTGCGATTGGCTGCCATCTGGCTTTGCGGACTCCTGACGTCAAGAGCGCCGCGCCTCGGCCACCTCTACCTGCATCTGGGGCTCTGTCCTGGAACAGGCCGAGCTCTTCCTACCCCGGGCTGTGTGGACCTGCTCTTCCCTCTCTAGAATGTTCTTTGCCGGTCTCCTTTCCACCACTATCCAGGCCTAGACACACATTCCGCCTCAGGCCTTCCTGGCTTGGGCTGAGCCTGAGGGCCCCGACGTTTCCCCCGCTGTCACGGGTGCGAGTGTGGGTTGTCCACTGGAGGCTGACGCGCCTGGGCGGTGACCTGGTCCAGCCTGGCCCCAGCCCCACGTGGGCAGTCACTCCCCCACGCGTGCACTCGCGCGCGCCCTGTGGGTTGTGACTGACTGGCATGTCAACTAGAGGGAGAGTCTTGGCCGGGACCACCGTGACTCTGGCCCCGCCCCCCTCCCGGGACCCCAGGGCAGAAAGCCCCTTCCCCTTTGCAGGAGGAGGACGAGGCGGGGGCTCTGTGTGCTGGAAGTTTCTGCGGGCAGCGAGGCGGGGGCGGGGCAGGGCGGGTGGGACCCTGGCCCAGCCGGGGCGAGGAGCCGAGGGAGTCTCCCCAGCGGAGGCTGGAGGGCCCGGTTGGTTCCCGAGAGAGCTGCGCTGGCTTCTAGAGGCACCGCTGCCCGTCCCGCAGCCCGCCCTGGCCACTGACCCCTCCCGCCGCCCTGCAGGCTGAGCGCGGCCGCCCTGCCTCACCATGGACCAGGACTACGAGCGGCGCCTGCTCCGCCAGATCGTCATTCAGAACGAGAACACGATGCCCTGTGTGAGTACCTGCCCCGGCACCCCCTGCTGCTCGAGCCCCGCGGCCCATCAGTGCCCACCTGCCTTCGTTGCTGTAAGGGGTGCCAATCTGTCCCCAGGGCAGCGGTCAGGGCTGAACGTGCCCTGGAGGGTCAGTAGGACATGGCTTGACATAGTGGAGCTGGGGCCGAAAGCTCCCACATGCCAGGTCATGAGAGGAGAGGCTGAGGATCCTCCCAGACTGGGGGGCCAGGGCGGTGTGACCACTTACGTGACGTGACCCCAGCATGGAGCCTGTGTTCGTTCCTGGAGCTCCCCCACAGTGGCCCCGGGACGGCAGCTCGAATAGCAGCTGTGTGTCCATCGGCCGAGGTCCCTGTGGCCAGGCGTCTGGGATCAGGGTGTGTGGGGGCCGAGGCGGGAGGCTGCTGTGACCTGGGATCGAGCCACTCCCACCTGGGGGACAGAGTAACACCTGTCTCGTTAAGAAAAGATTAGGGCTGGTCTGATGGTAGTGGGTTATCAGAATTTAATTAGTATCAGTGTCACTAAAGCTGGTATACAACTCCCCGTACTAAATTTGACTGGCTTTAAAAAACAGATTTAAAAAATGTTTGTTTCTAAAGATGTGCTTACTCCCTCCACAGCTTCTGGGGGTGCCAGGCGTCCCTTGGCTATGGCCACGGGGTCCCAGTCTCTGCTTCTGTCCCCTGACCCCCTCCCCCGTCTTTGTCCCTATTTCCATCTCACACCAGGACCTTGGTTGTGATTACACGACAGGGAACCGGTGTCGGGACGAGGTTCCATCCCCAGGGCGCGGGGCTCAGCCCTGCAGTGTGTGCTCTGGGGATGCTGGTGCACAGCAGCCCTCCCGGAGAGAGGGGACACCTGGGAGGACAGTGGGGCGGGAGGGCGGGGAGGGAGGGTGGTGGGCGAGAACACACTTGTGTGGGGGGAGTGGGGGTGAGGCTGGCAGACGCCGGGGATTCCGGCAAGAAACGTTCTGTGTCCCACACCGTCAGCACTTGTGTCTGTGACGATTTAGAAATCACAGAGCCGCGTGGCATCCCCCAGCTCTGGCAGGGCAGCTGGGGCCTCACCAGCCCTGCTCCTGGGCTCTGTCCCCGCATCACAGCCTCCTATCCCTGCCTCCCACTGTCCCGCGTCCCTGCCCTGTCCACCCTCCAGGCCCCGGAGTGGGGACGGTGCCCCTGCCCCCAGGCCTGGCGGCTCCAGCACCCATGTCATTGACCGAAATACTTTGCCACCACCGCCGGGTTTTCACTTTGTTCAGTGGCCAGAGGCCAAGAGAGGCTGGCCTTGGGGTCCACTCCGGGGGACTCCGAGGGCCGAGAACGAGCCCCTCCCACCATCATCTCAGGTCACAGAGATGCGGAGAACTCTGACGCCCGCCAATTCCCCGGTGTCCTCACCCAGCAAGCATGGAGACCGCTTCATCCCCTCGAGGGCCGGCGCCAACTGGAGCGTGAACTTCCACAGGATCAATGTGAGGGCGCCGGGGGCAGGGACGCGCCAGGGCCGGGAACAGTGGGCACAGCGTCCTCTGCCACCTTTTCCCTTCCTCCCACAGGAGAACGAGAAGTCACCCAGTCAAAACCGGAAGGCCAAGGACGCCACCTCGGACAATGGCAAAGGTGAGGACGGAGCCCGCCCCGCCCCTGCACCCCGCCCTGCCCCGCCCCTGCAGCCCGCCTCACCTCACTGTGCCCGGTGCCCGCAGATGGCCTGGCCTACTCCGCCCTGCTCAAGAACGAGCTGCTGGGAGCCGGCATCGAGAAGGTGCAGGACCCACAGACCGAGGACCGCCGGCTGCAGCCGTCCACGCCCGAGAAGAAGGGCCTCTTCACGGTGAGCCCTGCGTCCCCAGGGCGGCAGCTCTGCCTCCCCAGCCTGGGGCCCAGGCCTCGGGGACCCGTCAGGAGCGCTGTCCTGGCCATAGCCCAGCCCCACCCAAGCCGCCCCCTCCCTAGCTGGCCGGGGCAGGGGTCCCACCTTCCATTGCCAAGCCCGAGTACCCAGCGAGTGAGCTGGGAGGGGCGCGGGAAGAATCCAGGCCCAGCCTTTCTCGTTTTTCCCCACAGCAGTGCTGTGCGGGCTGAGTACCGGGGACGGGGCCCTGCCTGGGGGAGGCCAGGTGCCCAGACACGCAGCCCAGGGGCGCCGGGGTCCCATCTGCAGGAGCAGTGTGTCCCCACAGAGCACCTCCCGCCTGCCCCGCAGGGCAGAAGGCGCTGGCGTTCGTGGGCGCTACAGGGAGGATGCCTCAGAGTGAGGCCGGGGCTGCACCCTCCTGCTCGGAGCGCCGCGCCCCTGCCTAGGTGCATGGGCTGCAGGGTGGCTGGCGAGCGTGCCACTCCCCACTTGCCTGTTCCCGGGCGCGGGGGTTCAGGGGCTGCGGCACGCGCTCAGCCAGCATGTCCCGCCCCAGTACTCCCTCAGCACCAAGCGCGCGAGCCCTGACGACGGCAATGACGTGTCACCGTACTCCCTGTCCCCCGTCAGCAACAAGAGGTGAGTGCAGGCGCCTCGGCAGCGGGTCCCTGTGAGTCCGGGGACGGGCAGGGTGGGCCTCCCGGGAGAAATGGGTCCTTGGAGCAGAGGGGCCCAGGCTGGGGAGCCATGGTTGGCAGTACAGGTGCGCCCAGCCCAGAGGACCCCGTCACCGAGGACACACCGTGGCCCGGCAGCATTGGCCTCAGACGGGGGTGGGGACAGCAGGGAGGGGGGACATGTTTTCCGCGCATTTGCCAAAAAGCAACACTAACGCGTTGGCTGACGTATGCCGTGTCGCCGTCTCTGCAGTCAGAAGCTGCTCCGGTCTCCACGGAAACCCACCCGCAAGATCTCCAAGATCCCCTTCAAGGTCCTGGACGCGCCCGAGCTGCAGGACGACTTCTACCTGAACCTGGTCGACTGGTCATCCCTCAACGTGCTCAGCGTGGGGCTGGGGACCTGCGTGTACCTGTGGAGTGCGTGCACCAGCCAGGTGGGCGCCTTGAGCGCGGGACGTGCGTGTGCCTGTGCTCCGGGGGCCGGCTTGGCGGTGCTGGTGTCGCCGTGGGTCTGGGGACTTGCGTGTACCTGTGGAGTGCGTGCACCAGTCAGGTGGGTGCCTCGAGCTCGGGATGTGCGTATGCCTGTGCTCCGGGGGCCGGCTTGGAGGCGCTGGTATCGCTGTGGGGCTGGGGACCTGCGTGTACCTGTGGAGTGCGTGCACCAGCCAGGTGGGCGCCTCGATTGCGGGACGTGCGTGTGCCTGTGCTCCGGGGGCCGGCGTGGCGGCGCTGGTGTTGCTGTGGGGCTGGGAGCCGGGCAGCTCCTGCCTCGCCTTTCCTGCCGCTCTGCCCCCGGGGCTCCAGGGCGGGTGGCAGGTATGAGCAGAGTGTCTCCACGTCCCTCTGCTGGGGCTGGCGTCTGGTGGTGGCAGGGAGTCCCCACCGGAAGGAGCTGTGACCTCTGCCCCCATCAGTTAGGACAGGGAGGGGGCGTCCTGGCCTGCGGAGCCCGTGATGGCCGAGCGGCTGCTCTCCTGGAGTGGTCCCTGGGCTCAAGGGGCCTACCGGTCCCCGGGGTGGGCGTTCACAGGCTCAGACCACACAAATGGTCGCACAACAAGGCACGCCGAGGCCTTGAGAGGGAGGGCCACCATCCGCCTGCCCCTCGGGAGGCCGGAGTCCCCCGGCCCAGCCCTGTGCTGACCGGCCCTCGCGCCCCTCCGCCAGGGGCAGCGAGTGACTGAACAGACACATGACAACAGGTGGTTGGACAGTCCGGGGCCTTGAAGGACCAGCAGGCAGCACGTAAGCCTACACTGACCTCTGTCCTCAGGTGACCCGGCTCTGCGACCTCTCTGTGGAAGGGGACTCGGTGACCTCCGTGGGCTGGTCTGAGCGGGTGAGTCCAGCGGGCCCGGCCCCCACCGGGCAGTGCTGGGACGCCCAGAGGAGCCAGAGTGTAGCCCGAGCCCTCCAGCGTGCAGGCACACGCACATGTGCTTGCCTGTCCCTGCTGTCCCCGCCTGGGCTGGCTGCTGGTAGTGAGGGTTGTGGTGACCGCTGGGGGAGGGCCAGTGGGAAGCAAAGCCCAATGCCTCGGGAGCTCCTTGTCCAGCTGCGTACCAGCTCCCCTGGACTGCGCTTTCCATCAGGGACGCTTGGGTTTGGTCGTTTGATACCATGAGAGCGTCCAAACAGCAGCAGAGAGACTGTCACAGTGCAGGTCTGCGCCCCGCCCAGAGCTGTCCTTGGCGCTTAACTCTGGCTCTGTCCCCTCCTCACCGCCCGTCCATCTTATTTCCTGACACCTTCGGAGTGGGTTGCAGCCTGCACGCTCTGTCCCTCGGCGCCTGCGCCACGGCGGAGCCCTGTGCGCGTTCGCAGTTTTCTGCTTGCTTGTGTGAAACGTCCACACGTCCAAGCGCACAAGCCCTAAGTGTGCTGGCTGGACTTGGGCAAACCCACACACCATGTGCCCCGGGTGCCCGTCTCCCCAGAAAGCTGTGAGGAGGGTTTTAAGCTTCACCCACAAGGACGTATATTCAAGATTGTTTAGGGCAGGTGTCCTCAAACTACGGCCCGAGGACCACATGCGGGTGTTTTTGCCCATTTGTTTTTTTACTTCAAAATAAGGTATGTGCAGTGTGCATAGGGATTTGTTCATAGTTTTTTTAAACTATAGTCCGGCCCTCCAGTGGTCTGAGGGACAGTGAACTGGCCCTCTGTTTAAAAAGTTTGAGGACCCCTGATTTAGGGAAATGACCCCAAAGCCCTGGCAAGGGCAGATCCCAGGGTGACTAAGGCCTGGCCGGCCACAGGGTCCCCATGCTGGGCCCTTACGCCCACTCTCTGCTGGCCTTCCTTTCGTCCTAGGGGAACCTGGTGGCAGTGGGCACTCACAAGGGCTTTGTGCAGATCTGGGACGCGGCTGCAGGGAAGAAACTGTCCATGTTGGAAGGCCACACGGCGCGCGTGGGTGAGGAGACCTGTCCTGGCGGGCTGGCGGCTCCCCTGGGCCCAGCTCCCGAGGCCAGGGCTCACCTGCCTTCTGCCCATCCCAGGGGCGCTGGCCTGGAACGCCGACCAGCTCTCGTCCGGGAGCCGGGACCGCATGATCCTGCAGCGGGACATCCGCACCCCGCCCCTGCAGTCAGAGCGGCGGCTGCAGGGCCACCGGCAGGAGGTGTGCGGGCTTAAGTGGTCCACGGACCACCAGCTCCTCGCCTCGGGGGGCAACGACAACAAGGTATGCACCCCAGGTGTGGTCGCCACCCATGTACAGCTGGGGCTTCCCGTTCCCCAGGTGTCGTGCCCGGTGCTGCGGGGACTGTCCCTCACACTGCTGGTGACGGATGTGGGAGGGGACGGGTTGCTCTGCTGCAGGCCAGCCTGGCTCTGCCCCTGGCGGCTGTGTGGCCTTGGGTTTGTCCCTCCCTCTGGGCTGATCCTGCAGGATCGCATGGGGTGATGGGTGTGCCCTGTGGGGTCCTCGAAGGAGGACCAGGAGGGGCGCAGGTGGGACCTGTGCCACGTGGGCGAAGGCGGTACATTCTCCCTGTCGGGGGCGGCCAGTGTGGCCACAGGTGCTTGGGGGCCGGGGCGTCCCCAGGCCTCACAGCCCCTGTCCCCCAGCTGCTGGTCTGGAACCACTCGAGTCTCAGCCCCGTGCAGCAGTACACAGAGCACCTGGCGGCCGTGAAGGCCATCGCCTGGTCCCCACACCAGCACGGCCTGCTGGCGTCCGGCGGCGGCACGGCCGACCGCTGCATCCGCTTCTGGAACACGCTCACGGGGCAGCCGCTGCAGTGCATCGACACGGGCTCCCAAGTGTGCAACCTCGCCTGGTCCAAGCACGCCAACGAGCTGGTGAGTGGGGCGCCTCGCGGGTGCCACAGCCGCCCCTGGACGTGTGTTCGCCCGTTCACGGGGAAAGCGGCAGCATGGCTGAGCGCAGGGCAGGGCGGAGGAGGCAGGCTGAGCAGGCAGGAAGTTGTCAGGGACCGAGACCCTGGGCACATTGTGGCCTTGCAGTGTCCTGCTCGACCCTGGCCCTGGCTAGCGTCTCTGAGCTCTCACGTGCCCCTCTGCCCGCCCAGGTGAGCACACACGGCTACTCACAGAACCAGATCCTCGTCTGGAAGTACCCGTCCCTGACCCAGGTGGCCAAGCTGACCGGGCACTCCTACCGTGTCCTGTACCTGGTGAGTCCGCGTGGGGTGGACGGCGCGCAGATGCCCGTGGTCCACGCTCTCCTGCAGGAGGAACCATGCTGGGTCCAGCATGGGTGCGTGGAGCCGGGCGGCAGGCTTGGCAGGTTGTGTCTCAAATGTTGGTTTTGTCATCAGTTTGATTCTTTGTTGTTTCTTTTTGGAGAGAGAGTCTCGCTCTGTTGCCCAGGCTGGAGGGCAGTGGCGATCACAGCTCACTGCAGCCTCCAACTGCTGGGCTCAAGTGATCCTCCTGCCTCAGCCTCCCGAGTAGCTGGGACTGGGACTACAGCCACCACCATGCCTGGCTAATTTTTCTACTTTTAGTAGAGACGGGGTCTCACTCTTGCTCAGGCTGGTCTTGAATTCCTGACCTCGAGCGATCCTCCTGCCTCAGCCTCCCAGAGTGCTGGGATTACAGGTGTGAGCCACCACGCCCGGCCTGGTTCTGTCCTCATTGTGAACGCGCTTTACCAGCGTCCCCAGCCCTCCTCCTCGAGAATCTGCATTTACCTTTTTTTTTTTCAACAAAAGAGACGTGAAGAAAGCCAAAAGTAACCCACATTTGGCCACTCGGGTAACCTGCGTGGTCATCTCACAAAGTAACCATGTGCACGTGGCTGGGACAGGGCAAAGGGGTGGCCCTGGCCCCGATGCCACTCACTGTCTGAGGTTTTGTTCTTCCCGGAGAAAACGCTGTGAGCAGAGTCGGCGTGTCTGGGTGTCTGTGCGTGCGGGCCTTTGCGTTTGCACGGAGTTGGCTGTCCTGCCTTGCGGGGCCGTCCTTTGTGCCTTGGGGAAACGCTGTTATGTTGGACTCTGCCCGTGGGGCCTTGGGGGCCCTGCCTGCAGCTCAGCCCTTTCCCGTCCACAGGCGATGTCCCCAGACGGGGAGGCCATAGTCACCGGTGCTGGGGATGAGACCCTGAGGTTCTGGAACGTCTTCAGCAAAACCCGTTCGACAAAGGTAAAGTGGGTCGGTATCACAGTGCCACATGCCCACCGCCGCCCCGTCTTCTTGGGCACACCTGTCCCCGGGGTCCCCTACCTCTGCCCCTGACTCACACCCAGGCCACTGGCAGGGGCACCCAGGAATCAGCAGGCCAGGGCGGGATGGCGCCTCCCAGCCACCCTGGGGGCCAGGCCCACAGCCTCAGTTTCCCTCCAGGCAGCCTTTCCCCCCTGGGGCCGTGGCTCAGCCCGTCCCTCCCGTGTGTCCACAGGAGTCCGTGTCTGTCCTCAACCTCTTCACCAGGATCCGGTAAACCCGCCGGGCGGGACACGAGGCGCCAGCCGTCCGGGATCGGGAGACCCCCAGCTGTGCTCGGCTTGCATGGACCCTGCCTCCCGCACAACCCCAGAGGGGCGGCGGGGCGGGAGCTGGGCCTGGAGAACCCTGGAGTCTCATTAAACGCCTGATTGTGAGCGCGTCGCCCGTGTTTGGGGTGGGCCCGCGGCTGGGGGCTCCGTCTCCCTCCTGAAGGCCAAGAACCACCCTGGGTGACCGCGTGGCCCCGGTTGGACCATTTATACCTGGAGCGGGACAGACACCCCGGACCCTCACCTGCGCCCGCCACGCCTGTCACCCTGGGGCTGCATGCCCTTCCTGGAAGCCACCTCTGCCCACGCGCCTGGGACAGACAGCCAGACGTGGGGCCTGGCACCCCCGGCTGCCTCTTCGCAGATGCGGTCCTCTGCCAGCCCAGAGCAGCGGCTTCGGGGCAGTGAGCCCGCCGTTGCCAGCGCATCGAGGGGCCCCGCTGGTTGGAGGCGTCTTTGCTGCCGTCTCTGCCGTCAGCACCCAGGCAGGGGCGCGGTGGAAGCGCCACATGGAGCAGCGCCCTCCAGCAGCAGCGCGGCTGGGGTCTGAGCGTCCTGCCAGGCTGCGGCCCTCACGCCGGAGCAGAAGCTCTGCGGATGGACTCGTCGTCGTCCAGGAGAGCGGAAGGGACCTGCTCGCCGTTCCGACTGGAGAGTGACCTCATCGTGTCCCCAGCGGGGTCCAGCATCCTCCTTCCCTGGGCCAGACTCGAGTTCCCTGTGCTTGTGGGCGGCTGGGGCCCCACGGAAGGTCGCTGGGTCTGGGTGACCCAGGGGCCTCACCGCCTCGGCTGACTTGTGCTGTTGTGTCTGTCTGCGCCGGCGCCGTGGGGAGGCCAGGGGAGAAGGATTAGGGGGGCCTTGGTCCTTCCAGAAGCTTCCTGGTCTTTCTCTGACTCCTGACACTCAGATACTGGCTCATGCTCCCTGTCCCCAGACAGCAGGCGGGGCCGAGGCCGGCTGTGGGGCGGAGCAGGCAGGTGTGTGCATGTGTACATACGTATTCGTGACTTTTCTTTGGACTTCCGTGTTTTTGTTTGAGGCTGCACAGGGAGGGGCGGAGCCTGCCAGGCCTCCCCCCGCCCCCCGCCGCTCCTGGGGGCCAGGCCACTGGGCCAGACCCTGCTTGTGTGGAGGAGGCAGGTCGCTGTACCTGCGGGACGACTGAAACCCACCTGCGCATCCGGAGGAGTGTGGCCCCGCCCGCCCCTCCCCGCAGCAGGTCCAGTGTACATAGAGGTGTGTGTTTGATTGGTCTGGTCTTGCTGTGTGAGTTGTTTGTTTTGTTTTTTTTTGAGAAAACAGGCCCCACCATTTCCCTTTACCCGCCCGTGCGAGCATGGCTGGGAGCCCAGGAGCTGCCTTGGGCAGGGGCCTGGTGACTCTGAGCGTGGGACCCTCCCCGGGGCTCGGAACCACCGCAGGTCTAAACACAGGAGAGGGCGAGACGCTTGTCGTCTTGGCGGGCGACCGTGGCTGCAGAGGCGGGTGGTGGGTGCCCTGCAGGCCATTCGGAGCCTTGTTTTCCATGTACTGCGGTGTCACTGTCATTAAACAAGTTGTGGATTCATGCTCAGCAGGGCTGGCTGGCGTCTGTGGGTCCCGGCTGGGTGGGGGCCGCACAGTCCTGCCCCAGGCCTGGCTGTCACGGTGGGGGACTGGCCCTCGCAGGCCGCAGAGACTCATGGCTGTCTCTGCAGGCACAGTCCCCAGATTCACAGTCCTGTGGGTCAGGGACCAGCCCCCCCAGCTGTGTTGTTACCGTGGCAGGGAGGACGGGGGTGGTGCTGGTCTGAGCATGTCCCCTGAGGGCTGGCCACACTGGGGACCGGGCACAGCAAGTGAGGGGAAGGTCGCTGGCGGGAGGGTAAGGGCAGGTGGTTCGTGTAGGGTGTGTAGGCGTCAGTTCCCACGCGGCCAAGACAGTTCTGGCTCGGTAATGACAAGTGTGAGGGGCAGACGGGCCCGGAGGGCGGGATGTCAGGCCTCTGCGGTGGCGCTGCTGCCACCTCACCTGACTGATGGGCCCGAGGCCAGGGGCATCACCAAGGCTGGAGAAGCCCTGAGGAGGCAGGGGCTGCCCGAGGCCCGAAAGGTGCAGAGTCTGGGACTCCTGTTGGGAAAGTAACATGAGGCTGGAGAAGGCTGGAGGGAGGCTCCGGTGTGGCGGGACAGGGACAGCAGCCCAGCAGAGCCAGGAGGGGGCAGCCTCGTAGGCCCTGCAGGGTCTGGGGCTGGAGGACAGAGAGGGATGGTTTAAAGTGGGGTGGACGAGGGGCAGGGGCCGGGAGCGGGCCTGGCAGCTCGGGGACCCCACGCGGTCTTGAGGCTGTGTCTTGGCTGCACCAAGGAGGGGGCGAGGGGACCTACACCTGGGCCTCCCCTCCTGGTGAGGGTGCTCGAGCAGTCCCAGGACAGAGAGGGTCATCAGGAAGTGTGTGGATGGGGGACATGGGGACAGGCGCCCTGGGGAAGGGCGGCGTTGCGTCAGGGCTCAGCACCAGCCTGACTTGGAGCGAGGGGAAGGACTCATGCACCTGGGCGAGGTGGCGCCGCAGGCGGGGCAGCACGTGCGGAGGCGGGGAGGGTGGCAGGGAGGGCGGGGCCGGTGGGAGCCCTGGCGTGTGTGGGGACAGGCAGCGCAGGCTCTGCTGTGTGGGATGGGNGGGGGGGGGGGGGGGGGGGGGGGGGGGGGGCCCCAAGGCAGAGGGGGCGTTGGCTTTTGTTTTGTTTACATTTTTTTATTGTGGTAAAATACGCGTAACATATCTCAGAGGGAAAAGTTCGGCAGCATTTAGTACCTTGATGTTGTGCGGCCACCATTAATTCCAGAACATTCTCATCCCAAAAGGAAGCCCCGTCCTCATGAGCAGTCACTCCCAAACCCCTCCCCCAGCGCCTGGTGACCACGAATCCACGTCCCATCTCTGTGGCTCTGCCTGTCCTGGACATTTCACATAAACGGAGTCTCACACTGTGTGTCCTTCTGTGTCTGGCGTCTCTCACTGAGCACGATGTCCTCAAGGTCCCTCCACGCTGTGGCCTGTGTCAGGCCTCGTCCCTTTCCGTGGCTGAGTGATCATCAGCGTGTGGAGGAGCCGGCGTGGGCCATGCTGCGCGTGCTCACGGACACGCTCCGGCTCCGGGTTTGCCGGGAACGGAGATGGATGGCGGGTGTGGGGCGAGGAGGGGAGTCGGGGACTCCGGCTGCGGGGGTCCTGGCAGGGGCACTGCCTTCCCTGGGACAGCGGGGTGTGGGGAGATTGAGTCCGAGTCCCCTCCCCTATGCCGTGAGGATGTGCGGAGGGAGCTGGGGGCACTGAGCCCTAGGCGAGGGGTGCGAGGAACTGGGGACCCATGGCCACGAGCCCCACCCTCGCCGTGCCATCCTCAGTTGTCAAGTGGGAGGAGCAGCTCTCCAGACCTCTCCTCTGCCTGCAGTGGGGAGGAGGGAGGGGGAGGGGTCAGGTGGTTGCCAGGACACTGGGTGGCCTTTGTCACTGTCAACAATGGCCCCAGAGGCCTTCCTGGCGGGAGCCCTCAGGGACACAGAGGCAGACATGCAGACCCTGAGGCGGAAGGCTGCCCGGCCCTATGTCCCCTCTGGGACCCTCGAACTGGACTTCCCAGCCCCTCTGTACAGGTGAGTCCTGCAGAGCGCACCTGGGCCTGCCTGGCCCCGCCCCCTCTCTGGTGTTGGTGTCATTCAAGGCTCACTAGTGGCGCCCTCGCGCCCCCAGCCTGAGGCCACAGCAAGGCCCTAAAGCCAGCGGATGTTCACTGTGAACCCGACCTGGGAGAAAACTGAGGACAAATCAAGTGTCCAGGGACACCAGGCAGTGATAGGGCCAGAAGGAAGTGAAAACCCGCAGCAGGTGCGGAGCCGCCTGTGTCACAGGAGGGCACACGGGCCCACCTGCATCTGGCAGGATCGGGAGAAAGCAGAAAGCAAAGCGTGGGCTCCCATTTTTGTCGTCTGTTACTTCGCAGACACGTGCAACTTGCAATTCAGAAATGGTCATTTCGAAAGGGTGGGGTGTCCCGGATGACCTCGCAGCCCCCTTAGCCCCCTTTCACGTGGGAACCCAAGTGCGTGCCGGGCCCCTTGCACAGGTTCCACGGTCAACCACGCTGATGCCACGTCCCCTGGGATGCGTGACCCTAGGCTTTCATGATTGAACCAAACCCCTGCATAGACGACCTGAGCCAGGCCTTGGAGGAAACTGCTTTGTGCCCAGCCCTGCTGGGACAGCCTTGCTCCTGGGGTGACTTGCTGGGGACGTTTCCCGGGAGCCAGCTCACAAGGCCAAAGGCTACCAGCATCTTTGAGCCTCGTTTCTGGTTTAGTTTTAGTTAAATGGCGCCTGGTCGAGGCTCAACTTTTGCCATGAGCACATCTCCATGTTCCTCTCTGCTGCAGGTTCCAGTCCTTAGTCTGTGTCCTAAGCTGTCCCCTGCTGCTCCAGGGCCTGTGTGTGCCACCTGCTGCCTCCTCCAGGCAGCCCTCCCAGTGTTCTCGGCCTAGGATAGGTTCTGCCACCAGAGGCCTGACAGGCACTCGCTGTGCAGCCACTACATTTTTTCTTTAATGTGAGCTGCACTGGTACCGCCGTGTCCTCGGGCCACACAGCCCCAGCCCTCCCGCACCCCAGCCGAGACCCTCTCTCCGGTGCACCCCAGGCCGGGGAGTCCTGGAGGCTGGACAGGGATTTGGGCCCCAGGAGTGGCCAGAGTCCCTGTCCTCGGCCCTCCCCTCCCTGGTGTCTGGTCTCCAGGCAAGGAAAGCTCCGAGGGGACCGGTCTCAGGTGGCTGGGGCGGACGTGCAGGGAGGAGGGAGTCGGCCCCTCCCTCCCTCTGCCAGCCCGGGGAGGGTCCCATGCTGAGGAGCAGGCGCAGCAAGTGGGTCTGGTGTGTCGCGGAGGGCTCGGAACACCCGTTCTAGACGCCCGGGCGGCACGCGGGAAGGGCCACAAGCTCTCTCTCTGCCCTGCCCCGGCCTGCAGCGATGACTACCTGTCCCAGGAGGGACCCCACTGGGCTCCAGCCATCAAGCAGGCGACGCGCTGGAAGTACACGCCCATGGGACGGGACGCGGCCGGCCAGCCGTGGTACACGGGCCTGACCAACTCGGACCCCCGCGAGGCCTGGTACAACCTGCCCCGGGCCCTGGACAGCCCGCACCGCGAAGCCTACGGCCGCTGGCACGGCTGCTACCAGCACCGGGAGCACGGCTTGGCCCCGGGTGAGTGCGGGCCCCCGCCCCGGTGCCAGGCCCCTGGTGGGGACAGGCCCAGACGTGACCGCCACCCCCCCCCCCCCCCGCAGCCTACGCGCAGCACCTGCGGGAGATGGCCTGCTACGACCCCGTGATCCCCGCGCAGTACACGACGCCGAGCACGCGGTGGGGCACCGCGCTCTGGAAGGACAGGCCCACCCGCGGGAAGGAGTTCGGTGAGGCGGGCGCGCAGGGTGGGGCCGTGTCCCTGAGGCCCGGTTGGGGGAAGGCTCTCGGGGGGAGGCCCGGTGGCCCTCGCGCTGGGGGCTGGTGGTGACCCACCCCTGGCCCACAGTGCTCAACAGGAACCGGTACCAGGCGGAGCCGCTGTGGCGGGGGTCTGACTACGTGCCCCACCTGTCGGCGCCCCAGCGACCACGCTACACCAACCAGAGCTACCGCCAGTGGGGCCTGGAACCCTACTGTCCCTCCACCCGCCAGCGGCCCCCGCCCGTCTACACACCCACCCTCTGATAAAGATCACGCTGCCCCTCCACCCTCGCTGCCCAAGTCCGGGGACAGGTGGGCGCTGGGCGGCCGGGCAGAGGGGTCGCCTACCGCGCCCAGGTGAGCGAAGGCCAGGATGGGGACAGGCAGGAGCCGGCCGCGTCCTGTCTTTATTCACTGCCGCGGAGCCTGCCCGCCCGGGGCGCCTGGCAGGCTCGGGTCACAGCACCGTCCCCAGGGGCCCCTGGTAGTGTCTGGAGACCCCCGGCTGGAAGTGGGGGCGAACTGGGGCTAAGCTCAGGACAGCCCTCGGCCCCACTGGGACCCTCACGCTTCCTGCCCCCTGATCTACAGAGGGGCACCCCAAGTCCTCCAGGGGGCTGGGAATGGAAGAGAGTTGGGGTTGGGGTACCCCCAAACCTGGGGACCCCACAGCCCCTGGAAGTCCAAGGATCAGTGGCCAGGTCCCCCCGACAGGCCCGGCCTGCACCCCCAGTGCCAGACAAGGAGAAGCCAGAAGTCGGGGGTTTCTCCCAGAGCCTCGGGCTGGATGTCACTGTGCAGAAATGTGGGTCCCTTGCGTCGGTGCAGGAGTCTGTGGGGCGTCACGGTTGGTCGCCAGGGTCCCCTGCAATGGGGGCATGAGGACAGCTCAGGGAGGGTGGGGCTGGCTCGGCCATCCCCACCACGGCTGGGCTGGTTTCGGGGGGCAGGGAGGGGCCCGTGACTCACAGCTGCGCAGGCGGATGGGCCAGATGAGGAGGCTGCAGAGAGACAGGGTCGCGGCCACGCCCACGCCGCCGGTCACGGCCACCATCACCCAGTGGTAGAAGCCCACGCAGGCCTCGCAGCAGAGCTCCGAGCTGGGGCAGGAGGGACAGCTGAGTGGACGCCCCTGCCTCCCCTCCCTCCCCTTCCCCCCAGGGGGGCTCCAGCCAGTCCTTCAGGCCAGAGAGGTTGCCCCCCACTCCCTCCCACACCTGACGCCCGCCCGCCCGCCCGCGTCCTGGCTCTGCCTCCAGTGTCTGGCCCAATCCACCCGCTCTTGCCCCTCACTCCCACCCCCCTCCAGCCCAGTCCCTCCTGCCCTCGGCCCAGTCCCGTCCCCACAGCAGCCACCAGAGGGAGCCTGTGAGCACCGGGGTCACGGTCCAGCCCTCCTCTGCCCACAGCCCTCCGTGGCTCCCACCTTCCTTGGGATCAAAGCCGAAGTCCTCCCTGGGGCCCAGTGGGCCATGCACGACCTGCCCTGTCCCCTCCCTGCCCTCCCCTCCCCATTCTGCTCTAGCGCTATGGGCCTCCTCGCTGTGCCTCCAACACACCAGGCACAGTCCTGCCCCAGGACCTTTGCACAGCTGCCCCTCCCCACTGGCCTACAACTGCCTAACATCCTCAGGGCCCTGGGTCCAACGTCACCTCCTCAGGGAAGCCCTCCCTGGCTTCCTGCTCTGACCAGCCAGGCCTCTCCAAGTGTTCACCCGACACCTCACCACCAGTCTCGATTACACATTTACGCCTGTGATTATTAACGTGGCTTTGCCCCCAGCTCCATGAGGACGGGGGACCAGGCCAGCTTGGGTTCCCAGCTCCTGGGCCTCTACAGGCTCGAGCTCAGTGGTCTAGAACCATCTGTGTCCGGACCCCAATGCTCTGCGGATCTGCGTATCACAGACTCTGGACTCCCTCCAGCCGGGCCCACTCGTGCTTCCCGAGTACACCTGCAGGCTGTCCTCAGATGCAGTGTGTGTTGAATGAATAAACAAAGCGCCCAAAGTAAGAAATGAGAGGTCTCTGGCCTGAGTCCCACCAGAGCAGGTGTCTTATGTCCGTGACCTAGAGCACTCAGCAGGTGCTCACTGAACGAATGAATGAATGAATGAATGAGCGGCACTCACGGGCAGGGGTGCAGGCTCTGCACGGCCATGACCGCCAGCCCGTTGGCCACCTTATCCGAGAAGCTCATGGCGCCGTACACGAAGGCTCCGCTGTGCTGGGGGACAAGTAGGTGGTGGGTGTCATGGCCCCGGCGGTCCCCAGCCTGCCCCAGCCCTGCCCTGCCCTCCGGCTGTACCGTGTGGGGGCCGATGAGGTCGGCCGTCATGGCCAGCGAGGTGACGAGGATGGTGGCACAGCCAGCGCCCAGCAGCACGGCCGCCGCGTACACGGCCGCGCCCAGCACGTCCGCCAGCGCCACCCAGGCCGAGAAGGCCAGGATCACCAGGAGGCCCGTGAAGTAGGTCAGCTGCGGGGGCGGAAAGCCGGCCGGGCATCAGACCCACGGGCCCGGAGTGCCCGGCACTTCCCTCTCTGCTCTTCGATCCGCCGCCCCTACCCCAACCCCAGCAACGGGGCCTGAGTAGCACGGTTCCTAAGGAGCCCAGCTCTGACCTTGGCCAAGTGGGAGACTCTGAGACCCAGCGGGGCTGGGAGCTCTGCGGGGCTGACACCCTAGGGCTGTGCTTTCTGTGCAGCGCAGCCGCGAGGCAGGTGACCACGCATGTCTGAGTGCAAGTCGGTTACGATGGAGACAATCGCAGCCACGCGGGCTGCACAGAAAGTTCCAGAGCTCTGCAGCCCCAAGAGTCTGAGAACCCAAGATACTGGGAAGCTGGGATTCTGGAACTGTTGGTCTCAGACCCGGGGCTGCTACGAGGCGAGAATGCGCAGGCCCGGAACCCCCCGGGCTGGAAGCAGAGTTGCTGGGGCTGCTGTGTCTGGTGGGTTCTCGGCTGCAAGGCGCCCCCGGCCCCACCATCCCGCCCTCCCCCACTGTCCCCACGCTCACATTCCTGCCGATACGCTTGTTGACCGGCTTCATGAGGAAGGACGAGAAGAAACCGCTGAGGTACATCACCAGGGGGATGGTCGCGATGAACCTCTGTTGGGGCAGAGGCGGCACTGCTGTTTCAGGCGTGTTTCAGGGCTGCGGGGCCACCCCGTCTCTGTCCCCCACCCCGCCCAGCTCACCTTGGGCAGGTGGAGGGAGTAGGTGAGGTACATGGCCATGTAGGTCTGGGACAGGTTCACGATGAGCCTCGTGGACATGTACAGCGCACCCACCTGTGGGCAGATGGACAGAGGGACGGGTGGGGGTCCGGTGGTCCTTCTACACTCCGGCCAGCAGGGGGCGCCAGGGCCTGGGTGAGGCCCGTGCAGCGGGTGCCTGCTCCATTGGTAGGACTGCCCAGGTGGTCAGGCGAGAAGAGAGCGGCGATTGACTAGCAATGTCTGCGCGGGTGTGGGGTGGAGCAGGGGCCACGTGTGCCATCTGCCAACTCTGCCTGCTCTCTGGACGCTGTGGCCCCGCAGAGTAAAGGTCCGGGCCAGGGACGGGGGTGTCCACTCCCAGCCCCTCCACGCCCTCTGGACGTACCTGATAAAAAGCCGGCTCCCGAAGCCAGTGTTTCCAGAGCAGCAGGGGCCGGGCCCCAGGGGCCAACAGGGGGCTGTGCTCATCCGGCTCCTCCAGCCGCGCCCGGCGCCTCTCCCGGGTGCCCAGGTGGAACAGCAGCGAGAAGACGGCTCCGACGCCCACCACCAACAGGGACAGGTTCTGGGGACCCCGAGGAGCCTGTCAGTGGCAGCTCTCCCGGCCCAGCCCCGGGGGCAAGGGCTCTGGGGTGGCCCACCCGGGCCCCAGCTCACCCGGAACACCGGCACGTCCTGCATCCCCAGCTGGTCGCTGACGCTGAGGTCCTGGGCCGGGCCCACTTGCGAGGAGCCCTGCAGGTGCAGCAGGAGCCAGGCGGCGCCGTAGACCGCGATGTTGGCCACCACGGTGAAGGCGTACCTGGCGGGGCGGGCACGGCCTCAGCAGGGCAGCCGCGGACCGCGGGCTGCTTCCTCCCAGGGGCCACACCTTCAGGGCACTTTGTGGCATCCGGGGACCCCTGGCTGAGAGGTAATTTCAGCCACCAACATGTTGGGTGACCTCAGGGAAGCGCCTGCTGGCCTCGGTCTCCCCAGCCCGCACGTGACCCCAGGACAGGCAGCTCTGGCCTGCAACTCCACTCTGCGCGGCCTCCCATCTGCCCAGGGCCGAATGCAGGCTGCAACCCCGAAACTGAGCGCTCAGATGCCCGGAAACCCGGATTCTAGAATTCTCGGCTCCTGGGTCCTGGTCTAGAAGCGTCTAGGCCTGCAGCCCTGCTTAGCTGGGGCGGGGGTGGGGGAGGAGCCTCCGGATTTCACCAGGACTCAGTTTCCCTTTCTGAAAGCAGGAACAATGCCATCTCCAGAGGCCACATAAGCATGCCAGGAGGTCACTGGCAAGGTGCTGCCACGTTGGCCCCAGCCGGCAGGGCCCTTGGGTCCCTGGGCCTTGGGCAATCTGTGTCGTGGACACAAGGAGGAACTCCGAGGCGGGGCGGGGAGGCGGCCAGGGTGGACAGGCTGGTCTGGAGACGGAACAGGCCTGATGACGATGCCACCCAACCCGGCCTGGGCCATGTCTCTGACTCTGTAGTACAGAGGGGATAGCGGTTCCCGCCACCCCGCCCTGGCGCATGGCGAGGGTTAAAGAAGTGGATTCGTGTCCAGGGTCTAGAACGACGGCTGGCACACAGCAAGCGCCCAATGAATGTTCTTATCGTCACAGCCAGAACAGCCTCCTCTAGCGCCTCGGGCACGATGGCGGGTAAGCCAGGTGCCAACCATACCTGCCTGCGGCAGGCAGAATTCTCAGATGGCCCCGGAGAGGCACGCCCTGCCCAGTCCCCTCCCCCTGGGGGCAGGAAGTCCCCGCCAGCTGGTGGCAGCGCTCTGTGGCAGAGGAGAGGAAATTCTGCCTGTGCAATGTCGGTCCTTGGTCAGAGAGGGGGCCCTGGCCTCCAGCGATCCTCCCGCCCCGGCCTCCCAGAGCGCTGGGGTCACAGGCGTGAGCCACCGCGCCCGGCCGAGACAGCGCCGTGCACCTGTGCCAGGCGCAGCAGAGGGCCCGCCGGGGCTACCTGAGCGCCGTGAGCTCCACCTTCTCGTGGTCGTTGGTGACGAGCTCCGGGATGAGGCTCAGGTGGGAGATCTGCGTGGCGGCCCAGCCAAACTGGAAGACCACGATGAACGGCCCGTAGTAGAGCAGCGCGGCCCACTCCGGTGTGGCCGTGCCGCAGCCCAGGCACGGGCTGAAGATGAAGGGGAAGGACAGCAGGACGCAGACGGTGCCTGTGGACGGGGCGGGGGACACGTCACGGGCCGTCCGCGCTGGCCCAGAGCTCCCAGGCACGTGGCCCCTCGTGGCAAAGGGGGAAACCAAGGCAGAAAGATCGGGGGTATCTCCCAGGTCACACAGCCAAGCAGGATAGATGGGGCCAGGCCTCCACCCACCAGCCAGATGGGGAAACTGACGTAGGGGAGTGGGAAGGGGCAGGAATGGGCCCCTCCCTGCCAGCCTGGGGCTCCCGGGCTGCCCCTTGGTGAAGGCAGGTGACTGACACAGTGACCGAGGCCAGCAGCAGGTGAGAGGGGCGCAGCGGGTCCCCGGGGAACCGCCCGCCGCGGGGCCTTTGTCCAGCCACAGCTTCCCTGTGGCTCGCAGCAGGAGGCCTGAGTGTCCCGTGGGAGTCATGGGTCTGCTGGGAGTCAGGGCTACCTCCCCAAGCCCCGCTGTCCCCATCAGCTCCTAACAGGGCCTCTACCTGGAAGACTGGGGTGTCCTGTCCCCTGGGGACAGAGTTTAGAAACTAGAGCCTGCCACCTACCAAGACCTGCTGTGTGCCACACTCTTCCCATCTACGTGCTCAGAAAAAACCCCAGTACCTGGGAATGAATGCAGGGTTCTCCCTGCGGCCCTCCAGGCCCTGCACAACCTGCCCTGTCCCTTCCTCACCCTCCCCGCCTCCCTCTGCTCCACACAGGCCTCCCCCCTGCGCCTCTAGCATGCCAGGTGCAATCCTGCCCCAGGGCCTTTGCATGGGCTGTGCCCTCTGTCTGGTTCAGTCCCTCATTTCTTTCAGGTTTGTGCTTAAATGTCACCTCCTTGGAGAAACCCTCCCTGACTGGCCCAGTCACCAGCAGTCCCCTTCTAGGCCCCGGACACTCTGTCCTGGGCTCCACTCTCTCTACTACACAGCCGTCGGCACCCTTGGGAATTCCGAGCTCGGTCTGCGTGTTTCCTGCCCGCTTCCCCGACCAGACAGCAGGCTCCATGGGGGTGGGCAAGAGGTCCCTCCGCATGTCCCCAGTGCCTAGCAGGGACCCTGGCGCATCGCTATTGAATGAGTGAAGAATGGCACTGGTGCCCTCAATCTACAGCCTGGAAGGGTGGGTGTTATAATCCGGGTTTTCCAGGCGGGGAAACTGAGGCCCGCTTAGTGTGCCGGCGTGGAGTATCCAGCCTGCTGCGCCCTGTGCCTCCCAACCCAGAGCCTGGAGGGGCCTGTGCGGTGCCAGCAGCTGGGCTTCCTTCCTGCAGGCTCCGGAGGTGACCTCATCCCCCGCGACCCTGGGCCCGCCCTTGGGATCGGGAAATGAAACCAAACCCACCCTGGCCAGTTCTCTGGAACTCGTGCCCCAGAGGGTTATGGGAAGATTCCTGGGGGCCTGGAGGCCACCGGGGGCGGGGCGGGGGAGTCACGCACTGTGGACTCTAGTCAGGAGAATGTCCCTCCCTGGCTGGCTCCACCTGCCTGCTGACCAAGCTGGGTTAACCATTGTTGGGGCCAGGCTGCCTGGCTGGGGGACCTTGGGCAAGTGGCTTTGTCTTCCTGGGCCTTCGTTTCCAGAAAACAGGAGTCATGCAAATTCCTGCCTCAGGGGTAAAGTATGAAGATTAGGAGTTCTAGAACTCCTGCAGCTCTGAGCCACTTCCTGCCTCAGCAGCTTCCAGACCAGGACAGTGCATGCCTTTCCACAGCCATTTCCACTACTTGGAATACCACCCATGCACACACTCCTACACACCCTTCAAAACCCCAAAGTTAATATTCCCTCTTCCTGGCAAGGAGCCCAGTCTTACCATCTGCCCCAGCCCCCAGGCGTCCATGGCGACTGAGGTTCCTCTCCAGGTTACAAGAGGGAGCCCCAAGGGTTCGTTAAAGGACGGAGTGAGTCCATCCACGGACTTGAGGGTGAAAAAGAGAAGTGGGCACCGTCGCCATGGTGACCACCACTCTAGTCACCTTATCAAACATCAAGAGGGGTCACCCCAGCTTCCTAGCCCAAAAGACCCTCCTGGGGCCTCCCCCGTGCCCATGCCGAGGTGGGGAAGGGCTGAGGTGGAGGCCTTGGTGTCTGGTTTGGGCACAGTCCTTTATTTACAAAGTTGCCCCCAGCTCTTCTCCCGCCCCAACCTCTGCTGGGGTCCGGCGGGACCCTCCTCGAACCTCAGGCCTGCGCCTCTGGAAGGAGCGCACGGTCAGGCCGGGAGGCGCAGAGCTGGCAGGTGGCGCCCCAGGGCCTTTGCACGTGCAGTGCCCTCTGCCAGGGCCGTGGGCGCAGAGGGCTCCCCTGCCCGGGAATGCTCCCGTTTGTCTGACAGCCAGTTTGGCCCACGATTAGAGTCCAAGTTGCCTTTGAGACCCTGGGCTCAGCTCTGCAGACAATCTGTCAGTCAGAGAGCAAGGGACCGCTGTTCACCTGCCAGTCTGCCACAGTCTGCCACAGTGACGCCGGGCAGCCTCGGGAACCTGGAAGTCCAGCCCCCAGTCAGTGGCTGTTGCAATGCCAGCCGCCCTCAGGCCACCCGGAGATCTGCTCATCTTGCAAAAAATGTCTCTCACGAGGGACTGCGTCAAACCTCTGCCCTCAGCGGTGGCTCCCCAGGGCATGGAGGCTCCAGCCCACCCCTGGTGGCTCCCAGACAGACACATGCCCCTGAAGGTGGCCAGGAACATGGCCAGGGGCTAATCTCCGGGCCCAGGGCGGAGCGGCGCCACTGGGAAACAGCCAGGCAGGCTTATCATCCCAGCCCGTGGGACCCACCTCCCGCCCTCGAGACAGCCCTCTCTAATTAGGGCGCCTCCCCAGACATGGGGCTGCCCCCTCCCTGGTCAGCCAGACAGATCCCCAACCCTGCGGTCCCAGCCGTCCCCAACTCCCAGCTCCCGGGCCAGCACCCCCAGGCTGCCCAAGCGCCAGGTGGCCCGAGGCGAGGCAGGGGATGGACGAGGGTGCTCTGGGCGGGTGGACAGACAGAAGGGCTCTAGGCAGCTGACCCTCCCTCAGGCAGAGCTGTCCCAACGGTCCCCCGATGGACTGGGGGCTCAGCTGAGCACTCAGACCCAGCCCAGAGAGAGTTCTGCGTGCCCCCAGGGTTCGGACAAAGGGGAGTGACATGGAAGGGTCCTGTGAACAGTCAGATGGAGAGGGCCACGGGCAGACAGAGAGGACACAGGGCTGCCAAGCAGAAAGGTGGAGAGGCTCATGGGTCAGGCAGGTAGAGCGGCACTGGGCAGCCAGACAGAGCGGGGGAGGCTCAGGCCATGGACAGACAGACGGGGGTGGGGGGGGCTCAGGCCATGGACAGACAGAGTGGGGGGAGGCTCAGGCCATGGACAGACAGACAGAGCGGGGAGGCTCAGGCCATGGACAGACAGAGGAGGGGGGGGGCTCAGGCCATGGACAGACAGAGGGGGGGGGGG
>VSMD01069726.1:0-10746 GCA_008750895.1 Mirza zaza | reverse complement strand
GTACTATTCAGCTCTAAGAAACAATGGTGATATAGCACATCTAATATTTTCCTGGTTAGAGCTGGAACCCATACTACTAAGTGAAGTATCCCAAGAATGGAAAAACAAGAACCACATATACTCACCAGCAAACTGGTATTAAATGAGCAGCACCTAAGTGGACACATAGGTACTACAATAATAGTGTATTGGACAGGGGGATGGGGGGGATGGGTAGATACATATATAATGAGTGAGAAGTGCACCGTCTGGGGGATGGTTATGCTGGAGACTCAGACTTGTGGGGGGAGGGGGGGAAAGGGCAGTTATTGAAACCTTAAAATCTGTATCCCCATCATATGCCAAAATAAAAAAAAAATAATTAAAAAAAAAAGACTATGAAATACTATACAAAACTAATAAGAAAGAGATAAATATATAATTAAATGGAAAAATCTCCAAGACATACTATGGAAAAAAAGCTGCATAATAATACATATACTATGATAACATTTAATATTCTAAAAAAATCTTTAGAATACTTAGATAATTTTTTATGTAGGTAATATATAGAAAAGTTCTAGAAAGTGACAATATGTATTACCTCTAGGAAGGAGACTGGGATTGGGGTTTATAGTTGAAGAAGCTTTTAACTTTATTTGTAATGGTCAATATTTTGAAACCAAAATGTATTAAGATATTATATGAGTTGGCGTTTAAAGGGCCCAACAAATGTCAATCTTCCTTCACCCAAGTTCTGAACAAACTGAGTAAAAGGAATAAAGCAGATGAGAGATCCATAAATAACCTGTGTTACTGACAAATCTGATACAGAAGAATATGACTTAGATCTTTGGGCAAGAAGCCTTCTCAAAAATGAAACCTAAAATTCTACATGCTATATCATCCAATTAAAAACTGGGACCCTATTCCAGCCTATACTTGAAAACTTGTGTTACAGAGAAGCAGAGTAGGACACAGCTCTCTGTGGGAAAGTTATCTTCCAAAGAGAAAGGGAAGGGCAAGAGTGAATAAGGGTAGGGACACAGAAAAGCCAGAAATGTTATTCTAATAAAGATCTCTCCACAAGGAAGACTCAGACAGTACAAAGGCAATTTATGTAACCAAAGTGTTTGTACCCCTGCAATACTGTGAAATAAAAAAAAAAGTAAAAATGTATATCATGGAGTACTACTCAGCCATAAAAAATAACCGTGAACTAATATCTCTTACATTATCCTGGATGGAGCTGGAGCCCATTCTTTAAAGTGAAGTATCATAAGAATGGAAAAACAAACACCACATGTATTCACCATTAAATTAGCATTAATTGATCAACACTTATGTGCACATATAGAAGTAATATTCTTCAGGTGCTGGGGAGGTGGAAGAGGGGAGGGGGAGGAATAAATTCATACCTAATGGGTAAAATGCATACTTTCTGAGGGATGGGCATGCTTGTAACTCTGACTTGGGAGGTGCAAAGGCAATATATGTAACCAAAATGTTTGTATCCCCACAATATTCTGAAATGAAAAAAAAAATTTTTAAGTAGATAAGCAGCATTATTCCCTAAAAACATGTACATATAAAATTAAAAAAAAATAAATTGTTCTTTTTTTTTAGGGAATATGGAGGCTTTGGTGACCTTGGGGGCAGAGTTTCAGTTAGTGGTAGAGAAAGAAACTAAATTGTAATTGAGTGAGGACAGAATAGGAGATGTGAAAGCAGAAATAATAAATGTAGAAAACTTGATTGTTGTGAAAGGGTAGAGGGAAAGAGGGTAGTAGCTGGAAAAGTATGTGAGATTAGTGCTGGGGAAAGAATTGTTTTCCATTCCAATGGGAAAAATGTTTATATTTTTCATGCAGATATGGAAAAACCTATAGAAATAGTAGGGTTAAAATACAGGAGAGTAGAGATAATCAGGAAGGCAAAGTCCCTAAGAAGAAGCAAACACTGAATTAAAAGGAGACATAAAGTTTTAAAATAATAGTTGGAGACTTCAAACACCACACTCAATAACAAAGAGAACATCTAGACTCAAGATCATAAAGAAATAGAGAACTTGAACAATGCTATAAATCAACCAGACCTATCAGGCATATACAGAACACTGCATCAAACAATAGCAGAAAATAAATTCTCATAAAATAAGTTGCAATGAACTTAAAAGACTGAAATCACATGAAATATCTTTACTGACAATGGATGAAGCTAGGAATCAATACCAGAAGGAAAAATGGAAAACTCACAAATATGTGGAAATAAAACAACACGTTCTTAAACAACCAATGAGTCAAAGAAGAAATCTCAAGGAAATCAGAAAGTACTCAGAAATGAATGAAAACAAAAACACAACATACCAAAACCTATGGGATGCAGCAAAGGCAGTGATCAGAGAGAAGTTTATAGCTGTAAATACCTACATTAAAAAAATGAGAAGATCTCAAATCAATTATCTAATTTTACACTTTGAGGAATGATGAAAAAAGCAAACTAAACTCATGACTAGCAGAAGGAAGGAAACAATAAAGATTAGAGATAAACAAAATGGAAAAATAGTAGAGAGAATCAATAAAACCAAAAGTTAGTTCTTTGAAAAGTTCAAGAAAATTGATAATACTTTTGCTAGACTATCAAAAAAAGAGACACAAATGAATAAAATAAGACATGAAAGTGGGAACATTATTACCAACCATATAGAAATTTAAAAAGATTAAAAGAGAACACTATGAATATTTGTACACCAACAAATTAGATAACCTAAGTGAAATAAACAATTTCCTACAAACATACAAATTACCTAAAGTGATTCAAAAAGGAATAGAAAATCTCAACAGTCCCCTAAATAGTAAACAGATTGAATCAGTAATAAAAAAACTTCCCCAAAAAGAGAATTCCAGGACCAGATGGTTTCATTAGAGAATTCTAACAAATGTATAAAGAAGAATTAACACAAACCCTTATCAAACTCTTTCAAAAAACAGGAGTACATTTCTTAACCAATTCTATGGAACCAGCATTACCCTGATACCAATGTCAGATGAAGATATCACAAGGAAAGAATATTATAGACAAATAACCCTTATGAATAAGGATGTAAAAATTGTCAACAAAACACTAGCACACCAAATCCAACAGCATATTAAAAGGATTATACACCATGACCAAGTGTGATTTATCCAAGAAATTCAAGGGCGGTCAACATAAGTATGTCAATTCATGTAATATTCCACTTGAATAGAACAAAATAATCTCTATATGATCATCTCCACTGATGGAAAAAGGGCATTTGATAAAATCCAATACCCTTTCATGATAAAAACGTTTATAAAATTAGGTATAGAAAGGAATTTCCTTAACATGTTAAAAGGCATTTATGAAAAACTCACAGCTAATATCATATTCAATAGTAAAAGACTGAAAGCTTTCACTGGGAAGATTGGGAACAAGACAACATGTCTACTGTCACCACTGCTATCCAACATTGTGGTGGAAGTTATAAGCAGAGCAATTAGACAGGGAAAAAGAAATAAATGATATCTAAATAGTAACAAAAGAAGGAAAATTATTTCTATTTGTAGATGACATGATCTCATAGATAGAAATTCCAAAAAAGTCTATCAAACTAGAGTTTGGTAGTTAGAGTTAATAATAATTAACTCTAGAGTTAATTATTTATTATTTATTAACTGCTAGAGTTAATAAATAAATTCAGCAAACTTGCAGCTTAAAAAATCAACACACAAATATCGGTTATGTTTTTATATACCAGCAATGAACAATATCAAAAGGAAAGTAAGAAAACAATTCCATTTACAATAATATATAAAAGAATGAAATACCTAAGAATAAATTTAAATAAGGAGATGAATGATTTATATACTTAAAACTATAAAATATGGCTAAAAGAAATTAAAGACTTAAATACATGGAAAGGTATTCTGTGTTCATGGATTGGAAACTTAGTGTCATCAAAATGGCAATACCTCCAAAGCAATCTACAGATTCAATGCAATCTCTATCAAAATCCCAATGACTATTTTTGTATAAGTGGAAAAGGTGATTCTAAAATTTACATGGAACAGAAAGTGATTCAGAATGACAAAAACGATGTTAAAGCAAAAGAACAAGGTTGGAGCACTTATACTTCCTGATTTCAAAACTTACTACAAGGCTACTTTAATCAAAGCACTACAGTACTTGATGAGACATAGAGGACTAGTTTCATTCCTCTACATATGGATATCCAGCTTTCCCAGCACGACTCAAAATAGATTGTACACTTAAGTGTAACTGTGAATCTACTAGAAGAAAACATAAGGGAAATACTTTAGGACATTGGTCTGGGCAAAACTTTTATGGATAAGGTCTCAAAGACACAGACAACAAAAGAAAGAATAGGCAAATGGAATTATATCAAACTAAAAAGCTTTTGCACAGCAAAGGACACAGTCAACAGAGTGAAAACATGCAGAATGGGAGAAAATATTTGCAAACTATTCATCTAACGAGGAATTAATATCCAGAATATACAGTCATGTTTTGCTTAACAACAGGGACACTTTCTGAGAAATGCATTGTTAGGCGGTTTCATTATTGTGAGAACATCATAGAGTGTACTTACACAAACCTAGATTGTATAGCCTATTACATACCTAGGCTATGTAGTACAGCCTATTGCTTCTAGGATACAAACTTGTCAGCATGTGACTATACTGAATACTGTAGGCAACTGTAACACAATGGTGAATATTTGTGTATCTAAACATATAAAAGGTACAGTAAAAATACAGTATTATAATCTTAAGGAGCCACCCTCATATATGCAGTACATCATTGACTGAAACATTGTTATGCAGCACATGACTGTACAAGGAACTCAAACAACTCAACAGCAAAAGAACCAAATAATCTGATTTAAAAATAGCCAAATATCTGAATAGACATACATCAAGAAAAGATATACAAATGGCCAAAAACTACATTAAAAAAGTCCTCAACATCGCTAATCATCAGGAAAATGCAAATCAAAACCACAATGAGATATCAACTCACCCTAGTTAAAATGATTATTATCAAAAAGAAAAAAAAAATAACAAATGCTTGGAGAGGATATAAATAAAAGGGAACTCTTACATACTGTTGAGAGGAATGTAACTTCTGCCATTATGGAAAACAGTATGGAGATTCCTTAAAAAATTAAAAACAGAACTACCATATGATCCAGCAATGCCTCTACTGGGTATATATCCAAAGGAAAAGAAATCAGCATGCCAAAGAGGTATCTGTACTCCCGTGTTTATTGCAGCACTATTCACAACAGCCAGGGAATGGAATCTACCTAAATGTTAATCAACAGATGAGTGGATAAAGAAAATGTGGTATACATACATAATGAAACAATATTTAACTATAAAAAAAGAATAGAATTTTCTTATTTGTGGCAATATGGATGAGCCTAGAGGACATTATGTTAAGTGAAATAATCCAAGAACAGAAAGATAAATACCACATATTCTTATTCATATATAGAAGCTAAAAAAAAGCTGTTTCATAGTAGCAATTAGAATAGTGGTTACTAAAGGCTGGGAAGGGGATGGATGAGGGAGGGATAGGAGGAAGAAGTTCTAGTGCTCTATAGCACTGTAGGGTGACTACAGTTAGCAATAATTGAGTTTGTATTTTCAAATGTCTAGAAAAGAGGATTTTGAATATTCCCAAAACAAAAAAATGATAAATGTTTGAGGTGACAGATATACTAATTACCCCGATTTAATCATTACACATTGTATCAATGAACTAAAATATCATATTATACCTACATATAATTATTATGTGTCAATAAAAAATTTTAAAAATACTGAAGTACTGGCATAAAGACAGAGACAAATGGAATAGAACTGAGAGTCCAGAAATAAACCCACAAGTCCAAACCCAATTCATTTTGACAATAGTATCAAGTCCATTCAATGGGGAAAGAAAAGACTCTTCAACAAATGGTGCTGGGACAACTGGATTTCCATATGCAAAAGAAAAAAGTTGGACCCCTTCTGCATGCCATATATACAAGCTAATTCGAAATGGATCAACAGCCTAAACATAAGTTAAAACTATAACACTCTTAGAAGAAAAGAGGGGTAAATCTCTTCCTGACTTTGAATTTAGCACTGAATTCTTAAATATGACACCAAAAGCACCAGTAACAAAAGAAAAAAATAGATGAATTGGACTTCATTGAAATTAAAAACTTTTGCACATCAAAACACAACATTAAAAGTGAACAAGCTACAGAATAGAAGAATATATTTGCAAATCATAGAGCTAATAAGGGGTTTGTATCCAGAATGTGTGAAAAAAAACTCCTACAACAATAGAAAAACAAACAACCCAATTAAAAAATGGGCAAACATTTTGAATATACTTACTCCAAAGAAGATATGCAAATGGGCAATAAGTACACAAAAACATGCTCAACATCATAAGTCATTAGAGCAATTCAAATTAAAACCACTTCACACCTACTAGTACAGATATTTTAAAAATAATGGAAAATCACAACTGTTGACAAGAAGTGGATATATTGAAACCCTTGTGTGTTGTTGATGGGAATGTAAAATGGCGCAGTCACTGTGGAAAAACAGTTTGGCAATTCCTCAAAAAGCTAAACATACCATATGGCCAAGCAATTCTACTTCTAGGTACATACTCAAAAGCATCGAAATCAGGGACTCAAATAGATACTTGTACTACAGTGTTCACTGCAGAATTATTTATAATAGCCAAATGATAGAAACAACCTAAGTGTCTATCAACAGATGATACCCTAGGAACAATCTGGGAAAGGAGAGACCATCAACTTCTTGCTTTGACACAAATACACACTCTACACTCACCCTTCTCTTTAGCTGATGTTGGAAAATTCCATAGCCATCAACTGATTAAGTATGTGCTCCACAGGGCATTTGAGACACAATTATTTCCAAAGGATCTGGTCCGATTGTATTGTGAAGATCTCCAACACTGAGAACAGTACCCACAGCTGGTATTACAGGCTAGGGAAGTTCTGTGGATTAAAAAATAAGTTATAAAGAACTTCAAAAATCATCTAACTTAAAGCTGCACATTGCAAAAACCTACCGTTGTTTTTTTTTTTTCTCTTAATGCACAAGGTGTAGCTGATTGTCCTTCATTTTAATTCCTAGATGTAGGAAAGACAGGTTCATGCCTAACTTTAATAGAAATTAACTAGGGATAACTGTTAAAACTAGAGGTACATTACACCATATTGAGATTTTCCAGTTTAGGCCTTTCCCTAAATGTGTAACAAGTTACGAGAGAGAGGAAGATCAACAGAAAGACCAGCATTTGTACCCTCATCCTAATATTGATATTTCTAAATTCTGGGCAGTAAATTAACAGCAAAGAAGGTAGGGGTAGGAGTAGAAGTGACCCCAGATCCCAATCTATACTGTGTCATTCTATACACAACCCCCTACCTACGACATAGATTTGGTTAAGTATAAAAAGGACCAGCTGAGGTAGTACAGACAACATGGCTTCAGCTCTGTAAACTATGTAAATAGATAGAATAGTAGGATTGTGAGAATTAATTTCTCCCTAAAGGGAAGAAATTACATATTCCTAAAGGACTTTGGTATCCCGTGGCTGAGTCATACATAGAGCTGAGCTCTGACCCAAAAGGATTAGCACAAACAAGGGGCTGCCACCAAGGACAGTTACAAATCACCAAGTCCAGGAAACAAAAGGAGGAAAAAAAAAAAAGCAAGGATGAAAGATGAAAGTCAACAGTCACCAAAGCAGGGCAGATGAGACTATGAAGAAGTTTCTTCAGATGATCCCCAAAAAGACCCTCCTCTGAGGCCCAGGACTGCAGGGCAAGGGAATCTAAGATGAAGCAGTAAATTTGGTATCCTTGCATAAGGAAGGAGCTATTGAGGGCACAGTGAGATTGGGTCCCTTCAGAACCACACTTCCCACGCAGCTGTCCATGGCTTTGCTGAATCAAGGTGAGAACCAGGAATCCTCCTGGGGTTTAAAAAGCTTCAAGGCATCCTGATGAGACATCCTATATGAAAGGCTGAACACAAGTTCTGAGACTCAGACTGGAATGAAAGCATCTGTGTTCCCTTCCTCCTGAGCTGCCTCCTTACTTCCTTCCCCAGAGCTGCCCATACAGTGCTCCTTTTCTCACTTGAAGCCCTATCAGTCAGAACCTACAGACAGCTAGTAGCATAGTCCTATCTTCTTGCATACAAATCTTCTCCTTGAACATGTTGAAACAAAAGAATCTGTCAATGTGAACTTATTTTGTTTGTGCCCCACTACAGACACACAGACACACACAGGGCCCCTTACCATCTTTATGTTGTTTGTGCTTTTATCCCACTGACTAGATTTCAACTGAATAACTAGGACAATGTTTTCACCAGTTTTAGCATGTAACTTTATTAACATGTAAATAGAATCTCAAAAGAATACATTTATATCAATATAAAGCATAGAAGTATAGCTTACTCAGGATGTATAGGTTCATTATCGGGTCACATTGCAGGAATACTAAAAATATCTCAATTTATATTATATAGCACAATAAAAATCAACAAGCGTTCAAGCTCTCAAGATTAATTGGTGTCCATAAAATTGCCTCCCTCAATCAACACAGAGAACATAAGCATAGAATTTATAATTATAATATACATTGGTTTCATATTGCAACACCAAAAAACTGTTCAAGATTTTATGAGAACAGATATGTACTCAGAGCTTGAGTATTAATCGTATGACTTTATCTCTCACCTCAGGATCACTGTGCTCTGCTAAGTCTTGGAGTTTTTGACCAAACTCTTTTGCTTCCTGGAATATGGAAATAAGTTCAGATTTAGTGAACTTTTCCTTGGTAAATAGCTTCCCCCTTTTTTTGAATTGGAAATTTATATTCTCAAATATTTCAATGATATTAAGAATATTGGCCTTTGACTCATTCTTGTTAAAGGAAGCAACCAATGATGACAGTACTTCGGCACTAATCAGTTCTCTTATATTGGCTTGATTTTTAGACAAGCACAAAAACACTTTTAAAACATAAAACTTGATTTTGACACTTCCCTTATTTAACAAGGTGAGGAAATCTGGAATGTAATTGGCAATCACGCGGTGATCCTCGAAATTCACACTCAGGTGTGCTAGTAATTTTAGTTCAGCCAATTACACAGGGGAGTTCAAGGGATAAGAGATTACATCCTTACAAACTTGATGTATGTACGACTCTCCTACTTTTGCTTCTTCAGGAGACTCAGAGCTATCATCCACCATACTTAAAGCTCTAGGGTGTTCTTTAATGTTGGGATTTTTGACCAAGTTTTCAATCATAACAGTAATACCTACATCATGAATTATATCTTGGGTAAATGGATAAGCAGGACTGATGCCCATTGTCATCATAGCTATTTCATGAATGAAAGGATCCCTAGTTAACTTAAGTAGGGCAACAAGTTTATCAAACTCTTCAGGTTCTAAACTAAAGCCACGTGATTTGCAGCGGCAGGCCTTTGGATTAGGCCCATACTTTTCCCTTTGCCTAATCTGTTTTTTGATCTCAGCTAAGGTCTGAAAGTAAGGCCCACCATAAGGTGGAATCTTGGTCAGAGGCCGAATCCCCAAAGGAGTTTCAATCAAGGTGTCAATCAGGGTCCAGTCCCCTTCTGGAGGCAAGGACTGCTCCTCTCCCTCAACTGGGACTAGGACAATATACCTGGCCCTTACCCATGCCTTTGCCTTTTGTTTTGTAGTAGGTTTGGGTGTCGGGGGGGACTTGGGCATTTCCTGTATCTTAGGTAAGGGCTTATAAACTTGAGGAGGGGTCTCTTCTTCAGGCCAGAACCAGGTCCCTACACTAGGTTCTTCTCCAGACCAGAACCAAGAGCAAACATTTTCTTCATCTTCATCACTGGATTTGATCCCAATGCCAGCTTCATCCCCAGCCCTGGCCCTGATGCTGGCCGCTTCCTTTGTCTCAGGTCTGGACCCAACATTGGCCTTGTCATCAGCCTTGGCACAGGACCTGATATTTGCCTCACTGCCAGTACCAACCCTGACTTCAATGGTTACAGCACTGACCCGAGACACAGGCATTGCCTTTGACTTGGTTTGGGGCATTTGCTTCAGGGCACTTGCCAGGGGTTTTGTCTTAGTCTCATCCATGTCTCTAGTCTTAGTCATATCTTCCATGTTGCTCACTTCCCTTGTCATAGCCACAGCCTCAGTGTAGGTCATTGCCTGTGTCCTGGCTATTGCTCCATCACCAGCCTTGACCTGGGTCACCAATTCTGTTTTTAGTTCTGCCTCAGCCACTGCCTTGGCCTGGGTCTCAGCCTTCACTCTAGCATTGTCAGAGCCACTTATTCCAGCTTTCAGGCCAGCCTCAGCCTCTCCTCTAGTTCTTGCCTTAGTCCCAGAGCCAGCCATGGTCCAAGTTTAAGGTAGGGCCAAGTTATGTACCCCCACCCCTGTCTCAGCCTTGACTGAAGGTCTGTCCCAGGTTGGTGTTTCCATACAAAGTCCAGTAGTCAGTCAGTCCTCTTTCCAACTACAGGCTCTGCCAGTGATACAGAAAACATGCAGAGGAAGTTCACTCAAGGTGAGGAAGGATGGCTGTGCCTGGGCACAGCCTGTGGAGGGTGGTGGTCTTCAGCCACTCCAAGGCCACCAGATCTGCCACTGAAGTTGGACCTGCACTTATCT
>VSMD01069723.1:0-95382 GCA_008750895.1 Mirza zaza | reverse complement strand
GCTTCCCCCCCCCCCCCCCCCCCCCCCCCCCCCCCCCCCCCCCCCCCCCCCCCCCCCCCCCCCCCCCCCCCCCCCCCCCCCCCCCCCCCCCCCCCCCCCCCCCCCCCCCCCCCCCCCCCCCCCCCCCCCCCCCCCCCCCCCCCCCCCCCCGCCACGCCGCTTTCCCCCCGCCACGCCGCTTCCCGCCACGGCCTCCGTCTCTCCAGGACCCCCGGCAGGAGCCCTCGGCTGGCTCCTGCACCTCCGCCCATCGGTGATAGCGCCTCCGTTTCCCTTTAGTGTCGCGAGCTCGACACTTCTGAGGGACGTCGGGCAGCTATTAGGTGGAAGGCCTCTCGGTCGGGTTGGTCGGAAGTGCTCTGGCGTCTGGCTGAGTCACCGCGGCCGGCGGGCGTGTCGGGGCGACTGCCCTTCTCAGGCACCTGAGGCCGCCAGGGTACCTGGTGCAGGCACAGGCGCCGCTGCTTCCTGTTGTGGCAGTCACTTCGGTCACAGCACTGCAGGCTCCTCTGTAAATTCGGGGGTTTGAGCAAAGAGGAAGAGATTTCCCCTCTTCTGAGAGTGGGGACGTGAGAGCACCTTGGAGGGACAAAAGACACACTGTCATCCACTGCCCCTCGGAGTCGACCCCGTTCACCTGCCTGCAACCCCGGAACTCACTCCACAGCATTTCTGCGAGGCAAACATCCAATCTTTCCGTCCGGTGCGCACCGTGGGCAGCCCCGTGGTCGGGCCCGGGCAGGGGCTTTTCTGTTCTGCCCACCCTCCTTCCGCAGTGCTCGGCACACAGTGGTGCTCGATATATATCTGTTGGACAAATGAATGTTAGAACATTTTTTTTTGTTAAGCTGATCTCAGATTCCTTCTAAATTCCACCCTCTGGGTTTACTTCTGTCCTCTGTACCACAGGTGAATATACACTGTTCTCAGTCGTAACTTTCCCTTGGTACACTTAGTTTTCTTTTTTTTAAATGTTTTTTAAAAAAATGTCAGATTAGTACAGGGGTGCAAACGTTTTGGTTATATAAATTACTTTTGTACTATTTGAATCAAAGTTTTAAGTGTGCCCATCCCCCAGATAGTGTGCACTGTACCTGTTAGGTGTGAATTTACCCATCCCCTCCCTACTGCTTGATGTCTGAGGAGTGTTATTTCCATATGTAAACGTAAGTGTGGATCGATTAGTTCCAATTTAATGGTGAGTACATGTGGTGTTTGTTTGACTTAGTTTTCTTTGTTACTGAATGAAACAGAACTTTATTTTCCTCAATTTGAAAATCTTTTGTTTTTTTCCCAATCATATTGTGGTAAAATACATATAAAATTTACCATCTCAACCATGGTTCTCAGTGTACAGTTCAGTGGTATTAAATGCATCCATAATCTTGTACAAACATCACCATCATCTGTCCACAGGACGCTTTTCATTTTGTAAAACTGAAGCACCACTATTCTACTTTCTGTCTCTGTAAATCAGACTGTTCTAGGAGTGTCGTAAGTGGAATCACACAATCTTTGTCCTTTTGTCACTGGCTTATTTCACTTAGCATAACGTAGTCTGGGTTCATCCATGTTGTAGCATGTGTCAGAATTTCTGTCATTTTCAAGACTGAGTAATATCCCGTTGTGTGTCTATACACTCATTTTGCTATCCCGTCCTCTGTGAGGGACACTCGGGCTGCTTCCACGCTTTTGCTATTGTGCGTAATGCTGCTGTGAACATGGGCACGTGAGACCAGCTGTGCGCTTGTAGGTTCAGCCCCAAGGTGCCGGGCAGCGGGAGCGGCTTGCGGCTGAGGTTTCCAAAGCACACGAGAGCTCAGTCAGAGATGTGTTGGCTTCATTATTTTGGGCACAGTGTAATTGATCCTAGAAAAATAAATCCCACCCAGAGCTGACCTGTAAAATTCAAGGGGGCCTCTGGGTCGTCAGCTTCCTATAAGCTCTGTCTGCCTGGCTTCTGTATCTCATTACCGAGCTCCCTGGACCCCCATCACATGGGGCAGGCACAAGTCAGATCCCAAGGGCCTAAGAGGCCATGTCCACCTGCATTCTCTGAAAAATGGCACCCCCAGGCCCTTGTGCATGGTGATCCAGCTGAAAGAACCCCCAAAGAGCTCTCCTGCCTTCTGTAGTTCCGGATTTTTCTGAGGATGACCTACTCATGGCACAGTCACTTCAGTCCTTCAGAGATTTTGTCTTCGTCCACGCATTCTGGGCCCCATGCCAACAAAATAGTCTGGCTTCTAGAGATGGCACAGACAATCTGAGCTGGGGCTGAGCAGGGCAGAGGGATCAAGAAACCAGAGTTAATGATGACCCACAAGGAATTCTTTGGAGAAATGGGATGTGAGTATTTTTGTTTTAAATTTGCTTATCAGTATTATCTTATTGACTTCTGAATATGTTTTAACATAGCTAGGATACAGCGATAATATCATGTAGTTAATACATCCCCAGGGAGAAACTCTGTGTCATGCATGGTCTCAGATACATTGCGTGCAGGTGCCAGGCAACGGGGCACACTCAGCGAGGCAGGCAGGGTGGGGTCCCTCCACGAGGACAATGACGACTCCACTCAAGTTGAATTGCCGTGTGGGAGCCCAATCCAGTGTGTTCCTTTGAGGTATTGAACAGCGTATTGGACTTCAAGCCAAGCACACCGCAAGCCTGCCAAGGCCCAGGGGCTGCTGTTTGCTCCCTCTGTCCTGTGCCGTCCAAGTGTGGAGCCCTTCGCGGAGCAAGAGAGCTACAACCCAGGTCGACACTCTCTAGCAGCTTCATCTCGGCTAACGGCTTGATTTCAAGTTGGCCCGGATCAGAGTCCTGCCAGCAATAAGCCACAGGTGGGATGAGCGACCGCAACAGAGATTGTGAGGAAGGGGCCTCACGAACAGATGTTTCTGTAGGAGTTTCCCAGGCAGCACGGTCACATCTGTGAGGCCCAGGGGAGACCCCGCCCCGGTCATGCTGTAGTCCAGGTAAGAGGTAGTAAGGATGTGACCCAGAGAAGCAGCCAGAGAGATGGGCGGCAGAGGCCCGAGTCATCCCCCGAGCCATGGCCTTCAACCTTAGAGATATTTTTGTTTTGCATTTGCAAAACTCCAGGAGTTTTGAAAATGATGCACATTTTAAAGATGACACTCAAATTATATTTTGATAATTACAAGTGATGTAATTTTCATATGCAAGTGTTGGCAATCTAAAATAAAAATATTATAAGTCTCTTTTAAAATGTATTTAATAGAATTTAAATACTTTGTAACTTGATACTCACCATCACCTATTTAAAAATATATTTGAGAATAAAGAGAGATGGATAATCAAGATGGCGGATGAGAAACACCGCCAGACAGAGCGTCTCTGCAGAAAAGACAGATTCTAGCAGAAATTAGAGGAAAGAAGCATGAAGACGAGCATACATCGGACGAGGGTCGGAAGGAGGGGTATCTGAGACCAAGAGAGACTCCGCGGGAGGAGGTTGTGGAGGAGAACTGGAAGCTGAGACCTCTGGAGCAGCCTAGAGACCAGCGGCAAGGATAGGTGCAGCGATTAACTTTCCCCTCCCTTGCATCTCGGACTGGCGGTGGGCGCCCCAGCGGGTGGAGAGACCTGCGGACACCAGCCCAGAGATGGCCACCGCCAGTGAGCGGTAAGCCTGTAGCGGAGGCGGCACCAGGCTCCCAACTCCCACAGGGCACTTCCCTGTGCACAGACCTGAGCCGCGCGGCAGGCGCCATATTGTCTCATTCTCCCTTCCCCTGACCCTATCCGCGGTTGCCCAGAGAGACAATATAGCCACCACCCGGAGGCACCTTCAGGGAACAGGACCTTCCCTTTTGGGGCCCTACAGCTGACTGAGGGGAACTCAGACTGTGAGCTCTCTGCCCGCCAGCCCTCCCGGGTGCTGCTGGCACGGTGATCCCAGGAGAACGGGGCAGACCCTGAGGCTGAGAGACATAGACCCAGCTTGGGCTACCTGTGGGTGAATTGGGACAGGCACGCGTCTCCCTGGTGGGGATATAGTTTGAACTCTGGGACCCAGAGGTCAGACCTGCGGACCAGATCCCGTGCACCCAAGTCTCGCACTGCCCAGGGCACAGAGGGGATATATTCGAACAGCCTACTGAGGTGTGTGTGCCTTTGGGGGCAGATCAGCGTCCTAGAGGGCAACCCTCCTCCCAAAGGGAGGCCATGCGCCCACCCCAGGTGGCGTTCCTGCACAGGGAACCTCCTGGCCGGCATCACAGTCAGGGGAGACCCAGTGGCGTGAGGTCTGGCCTACTGGCAGAGGCCCAGGAGTAGCTGCGGAGTTGGGGAGGGTGGAAAGAAGCGAGGCTTGCTCCAGACTGCGGGTCTCAGACAGCCCCACCCCACACATAGACTTTATGATGGAGCGAGGCCATTCCAGCCCCTCCCTCCTAGACAGCTTTTCCTGGAAGCAGAGAACAGAACTTTGACCCCTGCTAACGGCACTGGTGGTGCCTGAGGGCAGGCTTACCCAACCCAGCTCCGCCCAGACTCTCTCCTAGACCAGCCCTCACTGAGGGGGAGAAAAGGACACACCTGGAAGTCCCAGGGCCCCACAGACCACCTGAGGCACTAGAGTGCCTCTCTAGAGGAACAAGAGCTGATAACAGGACACAAAAACAATAGCATAGCCTGTTCCTCCAAGCAAGCGCCACCTACTGACAGGGAGGACATTCTGCACACCCTTTTCACAGCACCTACTGACTCATTACACAGGGAGTGGTCGAATCTCACCCACAGACACCACCTACCGGCTCAGAAACAAAACAAGGCGTGTGAATACCCAAACGAAAACCTAAAGGAAAGAAGCAACAACTGATTGACATGAGAAGAAATCAGCGAAGGAACTCTGGAAATATGAAGAACCAAATGAAAACCAAACCCCCACAGATAAGCACCAGCCCCTTAGAAACGGACACCAACCAAAATCAGGCAACCAAAATGACAGAAGAGGAATTTTGAATGTGGAGCATAAGAAAATTCAACGACCTGCAATAACAACTAGATAACCAACACAAAGAAACCACAAAAAGCCTCCAGGACCTAGAACAAAAATTCACAAAAGAAATTGATACATTGAAGAAAAGTTTAACCGAACTCCTGGGAATGAAGAATCAATTCAGGGAACTAAAAATACAGTGGAAAGCCTCAAGAACAGGGTAGATCAAACAGAAGAAAGAATCTCAGAGATTGAAGATAACACTTTCCAATTAACTAAAACAGTCACAGAGACAGAGCAGAGAAACAAGAGAAAAGAGCAAAGCCTACAAGAGATGTGGGATTATTGAAGAAACCTAACACGAGGGTCATAGGGTTACCAGAAGGGGAGAAGGAAACACTCAAGGGTTGGATAAGCTATTTGAAGATATAATAGAGGAAAATTTCCCAGGCCTTGCTAAAAATCTCGATATACAAGTTCAAGAAGCTCAGAGAACCCCTGGGAGATTCAATGCAAACAGGAAGACATCACGACATGCAGTCATCAGACTGACCAAAATATCAACTAAAGAGGCCCTTCTAAGAGCTGTAAGATGAAAGAATAACATACAAGGGAAAGCCAATTTGAATAACACCAGACTTTACAAGCATGGAGAGACAGGGGCCCCATTCTCACTCTTCTGAAATAGAACAAAGCCCAGCCTAGAATCTTATTCCCTGCAAAACTAAGTTTTGTATATGAAGGAGAAATCAAGACATTCTCAGATAAGCAAAGACTGAGGGAATTCACCGAGTCAAGACCAGCCCTTCAAGAAGTACTCAAAACAGTGTTACCCACGGATCAGCACAATAAACACTCATGAAAGTAAACGTACTCAAAGCTAAAGATCAAAGCCCAGATGCCACAATGGCTTGAGAGAGAAAACAAAGCAACAAAATTCAACCCAACATAATGAACAGAAATCTGCCCTACTTATCAGTTATCTCAATAAATGTGAATGGCTTGAACTCCTCACTCAAGAGACATAGGCTGGCCGAATGGATAAAAAAAACACAAGCCAAGTATTCTGCCTTCAGGAAACACATCTAACCTGCAAGGATGCAGTTAGACTAAAGGTAAAGGGGTGGAGAACGATATTTCAAGCAAACAGAAGCCAAAAGAAAGCTGCCGTGGTGGTGCCGATTATAGATAACTTAGGTTTTAAATCAACAAAAGTAATAAAAGTCAAAGAAGGTCACTATATAATCGTTAAGGATACAGTTCCACAAGAAGACATAGCAATTCTAAATATATATGCACCCAACTGTGGTGCACCCAGATTCATAAATCAAGCTCTACTTGATCTAAACAAATGGATAAACAACAACACCATAATAGTTGGAGATTTTAACACCCCACTGACAGCATAGGACAGATCCTCCAAACAGAAAATCAACAAAGAAATAATGGATTTAAACAGAACCCTAGAACAAATGGGCCTGACTGACATTTACAGGACATTCTACCCCAAAACCACAGAATATATGTTCTTCTCATCAGCTCATGGGTCATTCTCTAAGATTGACCATATCCTAGGACACAAAGCACGTCTCAGACAATTTAAAAAAATAGAAATTATACCATATATCTTTTCAGACCACAATGGAATAAATGTAGAAATCAATCCTAACAGGAGTCCTCATTTTTACACAAAGTCATGGAAACTAAACAACCTTCTGCTAAATGATCACTTCATAAACGAGGAAATCAAGATGGAAATCAAAAGATTCTTTGAATTAAATGACAAAGGTGACACAAGTTACTCAAACCTGTGGGACACAGCTAAAGCATTCCTGAGAAGAAAGTTTATTTCCACAAATGCCTATATCCAAAAGTCGAAAAGATCACACATAGACAACCTAATGAATCATCTCAAAGATCTGGAAAAAGAAGAACAGACCAACCCCAAACCCAGCAGAAGTGAAATCATTAAGATCAAATCAGAACTAACCGAAATTGACAACAGGGAAACGATACAGAAGATTAATAAAACAAAAAGTTGGTTCTTTGAAAAAATAAACAAAATTGACACACCATTGGCTAGACTAACTAAAAGCAGAAAATAAAAATCTCCAATAAGCTCCATCAGGAACAATAAATGAGAAATTACAACTAATGCCACAGAGATACAAGATATAATATATGAATACTACAAAAATCTCTATGCACACAAACTGGAAAATGTGGAGGAAATGGACAATTTCTTAGAAATACACAGCCTCTCTAGGCTCAACCAGGAAGAAATAGAATTCCTGAACAGACCAATATCAAGTACTGAAATTGAAACAGCAATATAAAACCTTCCTAAAAAGAAAAGTCCTGGACCAGATGGTTTCACACCCGAATTTTACCACACTTACAAAGAAAAACTGGTGCCGATCCTGCAGAAATTATTCAACAAAATTGAGAAGGATGGAATCCTCCCCAACACATTTTATGAAGCAAACATAACCCTGACACTAAAACCAGGAAAGGTTGCAACGAAAAAAGAAAACTACAGACCAATATCCCTTATGAATATAGATGCAAAAATTCTCAACAAAATCCTAGCCAATAGAATCCAGGTGCTTGTCAAGAAAATAATTCATCAAACCAAGTGGGCTTCATCCCAGGGATGCAGGCATGGTTCAACATACCCAAATCTATAAATGTAATTCACCATATAAACAGAAGCAAAAACAAAGACCATATGATTCTCTCAATAGATGCAGAGAGAGCATTTGACAAAATTCAACACCCTTTTATGATAAGAACACTCAACAAAATAGGCATAGATGGGGCTTACCTAAAAATGATACAAGCCATATATGACAAACCCACAGCCAATATCATACTGAATGGGGAAAAATTGAAAGCATTCCCACTTAGGACTGGAACAAAACAAGGTTGCCCACTATCTCCACTTTTGTGCAACATAGTGCTGGAAGTCCTCACTACAGCAATCAGACAAGAGAGCGGAATGAAGGGCGTCCAAATGGGAGCAGAAGAGATCAAACTCTCACTCTTTGCTGATGACATGATATTATACCTAAAAAACCCCAAGGATTCAACCATGAGACTCCTTGATCTGATAAATGAATTTAGTAAAGTATCAGGATACAAAATCAATACACAGAAATCAGAGGCACTCATATACGCCGACAACAGTAAAAGTAAGAACCAAATCAAAGACTCAATTCCCTTCAAAATAGCAATAAAGAAAATAAAGTACCTTGGAATATATTTAACCGAGGAGGTAAAAGACCTCTACAGGGAGAACTATGAAACACTGAAGAAGGAAATAGCAGAGGATGTAAACAGATGGAAGAATATGCCATGCTCCTGAGTTGGCAGAATCAACATTTTTAAATGTCTATACTACCCAAAGTGACCTACAGAGTCAATGCAATCCCTATCAAAATACCATCATCATTTTTCACATATATAGAAAAAATAATTTTACACTTTGTATGGAACCAGAGAAGACTCCATAGGGCAAAATCAATCCTAGGCAATAAAAACAAAGTAGGAGGTATCAATTTATCAGACTTCAAACTATACTACAAGGCTATAGTCATTAAAACAGCTTTTTACTGGCACAAGAACAGGGACATTGACCAGTGGAACAGAACAGAGAACCCAGATATAAAACCATCCTCATATAGTCAACTAATCTTCGACAAAGGATACAAAAACATACACTGGGGAAAAGAATCCTTATTCAATAAGTGGTTCTCGGAAAACTGGATAGCCACATGCAGAAGACTGAAACAAGACCCACACCTTTCACCTCTCACAAAAATCAACTCACGCTGGGTAACAGACTTGAACCTTAGGTGTGAAACTATTAGAATTCTAGAGGAAAATGTTGGAAATACTCTTCTAGACATTGGCCTAGGCAAAGAATTTATCAAGAAGACCCCCAAGGCAATCACGACAGCAACAAAAATAAATAAATGGGACCTGATCAAATTAAAAAGCTTCTGCACAGCCAAAGAAACTACTAAGAGAGCAAATAGACAATGCACAGCATGGGAGAAAATTTTTGCAAGCTACACATCTGATAAAGGGCTGATAACTAGAATCTATTTAGGACTCAGGAAAACCAGCAAGAAAAAATCAAATGACCCTATCAAAGTACATGAACAGAAACTTTTCAAAAGAAGACAGAATAATGGCCAACAAACATATGAAAGAATGTTCAACATCTCTAATCATCAGGGAAATGCAAATCAAAACCACAATGAGATATCACTTATCTCCAGTGAGAATGGCCTTTATCAAAAGGTCCCCAAACAACAAATGCTGGTGTGGATGCAGAGAGAGAGAAACACTCCTACACTGCTGGTGGGACTGCAAACTAGTTCAATCTCTGTGGAGAGCAATATGGAGATACCTCAAAGCGACACAAGTAGATCTACCATTTGATCCAGCAATTCCACTGCTGGGCATGTACCCAAAAGATCAAAAGTCACTTTATGAAAAAGACACCTGCACTTGAGTGTTTATAGCAGCACAATTCATAATTGCAAAGCTGTGGAAACAACCCAAGTGCCCATCAATTCATGAGTGGATTAATAAAATGTGGTATATGTATACCATGGAATACTCCACACCTTTAAGAAACGATGGTGATATAGCACCTCTTTTATATTCCTGGCTAGAGCTGGAACCCATTATACTAAGTGAAGTATCTCAAGAATGGACAAACCAGCACCACATGTACTCACTAGCAAATTGGTATTAAGTGATCAACACTTAAGTGGACATATGGGAGTAACATTTATCAGATGTCGGGAGGGTGGGAGGGGGAAGGAAGGGTTGGGTATATACAACCACAATGAGTAAGATGTGCAACATTTGGGGGATGGACACACTTGAAGCTTTTACTTGAGGGGTAGGGGGCATGGGCAATATATGTAACCTTAACACTTGTATCCCCATAATACTCTAAAATTAAAAAAAAAAAAAACAAACAAAATAAATAAAAATATATTTGAACCTCACTCTTTGATAGAGGGGAACCCATCACTGTTTCTTTTTCTCCTGGAATTATAGTTCCATTTCCCACCTCTCCCATTGATTTTATCTTAATGTATCCTTTATGGCTGAAAGCCTGTTAGTAATTACTTTATCACACTTCTCTCTGGCAAAAATATGTATATAAATGAAAATAGATTTTAAAAAAAAACACTTCATATGACTACAAGTCTATACTAGATGTTAAGAATATTTCTTGTTAGTTGAATTAACATTATTATTAGTAAGCACCTGATGAAAATAGCACAAATAAATTATAAATTTGGATAATTAAAGTACATGAAAAGTAAAAATTTTATGGTAAATTTATTGTATAAGAAGATGTGTGGGATATTTTTATAAATTAGTTCATGCATACAAAGATAAACATTACTTATTTTCAGTTCCTATGAATCTAAGCCTTGAGAACTTTCATTCTCTTATATAAGCAGATGAGAATGGAGTTTTGTTATTGAGATGTCCCTCAGTTCTTTGAACTTTCATAGCTATTTGCCAAGAATCAAAGACTGATCTATCATCATTACTTTCAGTGATCTATCAGCTGACAAATTGACTAGTTTTTTCTTCAATTTTGTTGAAAGCAAAGAATTGGAAACCATGTGCCATGCAAAGCATGTATTACCCACTGATTTAAAACATTCTCTTTCTCAATGTTCAGTTCCTTAACTCAGGTATTTGAAATATTTACACACTGGGCAGTGCATCGGAGAAAGAATTGCAATGAGTGAGAGCTGCACCTTCCTTTGGTGAAGTGAGGGAAGGGCCCCCATGACGGAGGGGAGTGTCATGGGAGGTCGGGAGAGAACCCACGCGACCTTACTGGGGCCCGGTCTCAGGTGGGTCAGTATGGGAAGCACACACATGGATGTGGGAGTTCATTCTCTCAAAACTGTCTATGTCCACATATCCTTTTAAAAGTCTTTGTGTATCCCCAGGGTAGGTCTATCCCAATTTGAAGACCACAGATCTAAGGTTTCTCTGGATGAACAATGTGTTATTTTTGTGTGAGTCAGAGGACAGACATAAACTCAAAGGGTGGAATTTAGAGGGAGTCTGAGGTCAGCTCAACAAAAAGAATGTTCTAACATTAGTTCATGCGACAGATATATATTGAACACCATCGTGTGGCAAGCACTGGAGAGACAGGTGTGCTGGAAACAGAAAGGCCCCTGCATGGGGCTCACTAGCAGGGCTTTCCCCCATTGGCCACTGCTCCATCAGTAGAATAAGAGATTGGACGCCACGGAGAGAGTTCCAGACTTACAAGCAGGTGAATTGGGTCAAATCTGAGACTCCTTGTGAGCCTGAGGGCAGTGGAGGACAGGGTGAGTTCTGAGAACTGTCTGTGCCTGGAAGGTGCTCACATGTCCCCACTCTCAGAGGAGGAGAAATGTCTTTCTCCTTGCTCTTTGTTCAACCCCCCGAATTTACAAAGAGGCCTATAGTGTTTACTACTGAAATGATTACTGTGACCAGGGAAGCTTTCTCCAGAAAACTCTGGTGTCTAACAGATGATGCTACACCACAACTAGCCACCAATCCAGTGGGTGCAATGGCTTCGGGATATTGGGAGAACAAACAAAATCACTGCCTAGCGTTTAGAATTTTAGGGGCACTTAGCAGATCACTCCAACTTGTATATTTTACAAGGTGCTCCAGAAACTCAGATATTCTCATTGCTCCCCTGATTAATTTCACACCCCAAAATATAGCTCATGGTGTCTCCAGCATCTTTTATGATGTCTGAGCTGGAGCATGCTTAAGTCACAAGCTCTCCCACTAGACAAACGTGGGGAATATCCTTGTTTGAAGCACTGAGATTTTGAGTTAAACAGTCTTCTTCCTGGATTTTTTCACATTCATCACAGGAATGCAGAGCAAGAGGCTGAGAAGGGCCTAGAGCAAGAGCAGGGTTGGACCCAGTGGAACTGGAATGATTTGTAGCCTCCACTCCTCTGGTGACACCTTCGACACAACCTCACGTTGTTTGGCTTTCAGGCTTTTTCTCCCCCAGCCCCAAATGCCTGGGAAGCTAGCCTCTCTGAAGGCAAAAATACACATATACAAATCTAATCTCAAAATTTTTTTAGTACCCCGGCCACGTGGGGTACTAAAAATATACAGATGAGCATATTTTCAAGACCACAAGATCCAATGTCAGCCGTTCCATCCACTCATGCCCTTGCACACCTGCTTTGCTGGGCAGCGTGCTGGGCAGTCTGAAGCACATGAAAGTGAATCACGCGTGCACTTAGCCTGTGAGGAGCTGTAAGTGGTCCATGTTACAAGTCATAGGGGAAAAAACAAGGGAAAAAAACAAATAAAACAAATAAATGAACCATGTAGAATGAGGCAATTGATAAGATCAAAGTTGGAATAAATGACATTAAAATGGTAGCAATGATAAAATAAAACCAAAGATAAATTTTGTAAAAGACAAATTAAATATACAAAAGCTGATTCTGTCAAAAGACCAATTAAATATACAAATAACTAACAAGCTTGATTAAGGAAGAGAAAGTAAAACTTACCATAGATATAAAAGAGATATTAAAAATTATAATAATATCATGTGTAACTCAATGACATTGAATATGAAAGATATAAGAAATTAGTCTACGGCCATACCACCCTGAACGCGCCCGATCTCTTCTGATATAAGAAATAGATGATTTTCTTGAAAAAATGTAAACCCCTGCTACAGTCTGAATGTGTGTGTACCCCCAAGATTTATATGTTGAAATCCTAACCCCTAAGGTGATGGCATTTGGAGGTGGGGCTTTGAGAGGTGATTAGGTCACGGGGGTAGAGCCCTCGTGAAAGGGCTCAGTGTCTTATTGAAGAGGCACAAGAGACTCCTCAACCCTTTGACCACACACCAAAAAGGTGTCCTCTATGAGTCAGAGAACAGGCCCTCACCAGACACTGAATCTGCTGGCCTCTTGATCTTGGACTTTCCACCCCCAGAAGAAATAAATTTCTGTTGTTTTCAGCTGCCCAGTTAATGAAATTTTGTTATAGCAACTTGGATGGACTAAAGAAACCACCAAAATTAACCCAAGAAGAAGCAGAATCTTAACAGATCAGAAGTCACAGAGAAGGTGGGGAGAGTAATGAGACAGCTTCCATGAAACACATCCAGAGGACTTTGAGAGGAGCCTTCTAGTTAAGCTTTCTAAGATTCTGTCATGCCACTTCTGTTACATCATAGGAAAAAATTGGAAAGTTCCACAATTTTTTTTATAAAGCTACTACAACCATAATTCTAAAATGTAAAAAAAATGGACCATTGTAACATAAAATTATAGATACAAATTCTAAATAAATTATTAACTACATTTATCTGGCAGTATATTCATGGAGTTATATAACATAATACAGTAGGATCTTAAAAATGGAAAAATTATCTGTGGAGATGAGGAAGATAGGGCTGAAATAGTATTCTAAGAAATAATAGTTGAAAAAAAAAGAAAAGAAATAATGGTTGAAAACTTCCAAAATTTGGCAAAGCCCACATACCTACAAAGTTCAGGAAGTTGAATGAACCCTAAAGAGGATAAAACCAAAGAAGTCTGAAGCACAGCAAGACATAACCCAGTCAAATTTCTGGAAATTAAAGGCAGAAAAAATCTTGAAAGCAACAAAAGAGAAATATCTCCTTACCTATAGGTGAAAAACAAATGACAGTGAATTTATCAAAATCAAAACCTTGGATATCAGAAATAAGTGGCATAATATTTGTCAAGTGCTGAAAAATAAAACAAACTGTCAACCCAGAATCTAATATCTAGTGAAAAATATCCTTCAGGAATGAAGAGGAAATCAAAACATTTGAGATGAAGGAAAACAAAGAGAATTTATTGCCTGCAGATTTGCCCGAAAGACTGGCTAAAGGAAGTTCTCTAAAAGGAAAAAATAAAGGGAGAAATCTGAGAACAACAGGAAAGAAGCAAAAAAAAAAAAAAAAATGATGAGCAAAAGGATGGTTAAATGCAATAGGCTTTTCTTCTCCCCTCAAGTTTCCTAGGTTGTTTGACAATTGAAACAAAAATTTTAACTTTGATGTAGCTCTAAATTCTTGTAAAGAGGATGTCAGTGGGAATGGTAGAGTAAGGATCTCAGGAATCATCTTCTCCATAAAATCAATAAGAACACTGCCAATTATTGTCACAATTAACTTTTTCAGAACCCTTGAAACTAACAAAACTTGCCACAATCTGGGGGGCATTTATTCAAGAAAAACCATCTGAATCTTGGTAATGCCAGCAACCTTTGGAGCATTTTAATTTGCCCTATTTTCATCTTTCCTTCCCAGCTCTGCATTAGCCTTGGGAGCCAAGAGGCCAAACCAGCAGCCTAGCAGCCACTGGAGGAGTGAGAATCAGGTGGAATTCCTCCAAAGACCCACTCCCAGAGAATCGTCAGTATTTGGCTTGCTAGTGGTTCCCCACTCGCAAGAGTTCCCTTTATTTGATCTGGCTCAGAGCTTGTCCAAGCTCCCTATTCCTCAAGGGAGATTTGTTAAAAACCATCATTGGTGATGGGTTAGCATCACAGCTGCCTGATGGTGATAATAGTAGGGGAAGCAGCAAGCTGACCAAAACACCAAAAAGGAAAAACTGGAGAATGAGATGTTTCTAGGAGGCTTTGAAAAACTCTGACACATTCCTGGGAATCTAGAAGGCCGCCTGCATATATAGAGTTGTGCTGAAACCCAGGGCTGTGTATGTGTTCAGGAAAGACCCAAAGAAGCTCTAAGTTCTCTCTTCTGGCTGACCTTGAGGCTCTGAAGAGCACAAGGAAAGGCTCAGGCAGAGCTTTCTACTACCTGGCTGAGTGTTGGAGACATTCTCAAAATGCACACAGGGTCTCTTGGCAAAGACTGGGACATTTTCTGGTTTCAGACAGTTAAAGAAATCTATGCGCAATCATTAGCTGCCCACTAAGCGAATTGAGCACAGACCTCTGTGGCCAATATGACAAAGAATACAGACTCTACAGTATTAGTTTGGGAAATTCACTAAAAGAAACAGCAGCAGCTTCAACAACAACAAATAACAACAAAACAAATCCTGGGTAGTGGGGAGAATCTGATTTTCAGAGTAGTCACATTATATTATTAAAAATGTCTAACTTCAACATGCAAAGAAAAAGAAAATATGGTCTGTATATAGGGGAAAAAGCAGTGAATAGAAACTGACCTTGAGGAAGTATAGCTATTGTACTTACAGGCTATAGTAAGCAAAATAGCATAGTAATGGCACAAGAATAGAGACATGGATCAATGGATCAGAACAGAGAACCCAGATATAAAACCATCCTTATATTGCCATCTAATATTTGACAAAGCTGACAAAAACATACACTGGGGAAAAAATTCCTATTCAATAAATGGTGCCGGGAAAATTGGATAGCCACAAGTAGAAGACTGAAACAGGATCTGTACCACTCACAAAAATCAACTCAAGATGGATAACAGATTTAAATCTAAGGCAAGAAACTATAAGAATTGTAGAAGAAAATGTTGGAGACACTCTTATAGACATTGGCCTAGGCAGAGGATTTATGAAGAAGACCCCAAAAGCAATTACAGCAACAAAAATAAATAAATGGGACCTGATCAAATTAAAAAGCTTTTGCACAGCCAAGGAAATAATCATTAGCGTGAATACACAATCTACAGAATGGGAGGATAATGTTTGCATGCTATACATCCAATAAAGGGCTGATAATTAGAATCTATAAGGAACTCAAGCAAATCAGCAAGAAAAAAATCAAACAACCCCATTAAAAAGTGGGCAAAGGACATGAACTAAAACTTTTCAAAAGAAGATATACTAATGGCCAAGAAACATATTAAAAATGCTCAACATTTCTAACCATCAGGGAAATGCAAATTAAAACCACAATGAGATATCACTTAACTCCAGTGAGAATGGCCTTATCAAAAGTCCCCAGACAACAAATGCTGGTGTGGATGTGGAGGAATAGGAACACTCATAACTGTTGGTATGACTACAAACTAATACAATCTCTGTGGAAAGTAGTATGGAGATACCTCAAAGAACTAAAAATAGAACTACCGTTTGATCCAGAAATCCCACTACTGGGAATCTACCCAAAGGAAAAAAAGACATTCCATAAAAAAGACACCTGCACTCAAATATTCATATCAACACAATTCACAGTTGCCAAGATGTGGAAACAACCTAAGTTCCCATCAATATATGAGTGGATTAATAAAATGTGATATATGTATACCATGGAGAATATTACTCAGCTATTAAAAAATGGTGAACTAACACCTCTTGTATTAACCTGGATGGAACTGGAGACCATTCTTCTAAGTGAAATATCACAAGAATCGAAAACAAACACCACATGTACTCGCAATTAAATTGGAACTAATTGATCAACACTTAATGTGCATATATGGAAATAACATTCATCAGAAATCAAGCAGGTGGGAGGCAGAGTAGGGGATGGGTAAATTCACACTTAATGGGTACAATGCACACTATCTGGTGACAGGCATACTTATAACTTTGACTCAAATGGTACAAAAGCAATTTAAGTAACCAAAATGTTTTTATCCTCATAATATTCTGAAATAAAAAAATAAAATAAAAGCAATGACTATAAAAAAGACTTAAATTACCCTTTTAAATATGTTTGAAGAACTAAGGAAATGATATCTAAAGAATTAAAGGAAAGTATGAGATAATGTCTCTCCAAATAAAGACTATCACAAAAGAGAATTATAGAAAAGAATAAACAGAAATTCTAGAGTTGCAAATAAAATGGAAAGTTCATTAAAGAGTCTCAACAGCAGATTTGAGCTGGCAAAAGAATCAGTGAACTTAAAGGTAGGGCAGCTGAGAATATACAATCTAAGGAATAGAAAAAAAAAAGAATGAAGAAAAGCAGATGCTAAGAGAACTGTGGAACGCCATCAAGCATGCACAGCATACACAATGGGAGTCCCAGAAGGAGAGGAGAGCAAGGGAGAGGAAAAATGTGTGATGAAATAAGGGCTGAAGACTCCCCAAATTTGATGAAAAACATTCATCTCTGCATCCAGGAAGCTCAATAAACTCCAAGTATGATAAACTCAAAAAGATCCATTCTTAGACACCTCATAATCAAACTGTCAAAAGCAAAGACAAAGAGGGAATCTTGAACACAGCAAGAGACAAGTGACTCATCACATACCAGGAATTATCAATAAGATAAACAGCTGACTTTTTATCAAAAATGAGGGACAGAAGGCAGTGGGATGACATGTTAAAAATGCTAAAAGAAAAAAGCCTATCAACCAAGAATTTCATATTCAGAAGAACTACCTTTCAAAAATGGAGGTGAAGGCTGGGCGAGGTGGCTCACGCCTGTAATCCTAGCTCTCTGGGAGGCCGAGGTGGGTGGATCATTTGAGCTCAGGAGTTCGAGACCAGCCTGAGCAAGAGCGAGACCCCATCTCTACTATAAACGGAAAGAAATTAATTGGCCAACTAATATATATAGAAAAAAAAAATTAGCCGGGCATGGTGGCACATGCCTGTAGTCCCAGTTGCTTGGGAGGCTGAGGCAGCAGGATTGCTTGAGCCCAGGAGTTTGAGGTTGCTGTGAGCTAGGCTGACGCCATGGCACTCACTCTAGCCTGGGCAATAAAGTGAGACTCTGTCTCAAAAAAAAAAAAAAAAATGGAGGTGAAATTAAGACATTCCTAGATAAACAAAAGCTGATGGAGTTTGTCACTGGTAGACCTGCTCTACATGAAATGCTGAAAAAAGTCCTTCAGGTTGAAATGAAAGGACATTAGGCCAGTAGTTTGAATCCAGATGAAGAAACAAAGAACACCTCATAAGTAAAAACGGAAGACAGTAAAAGTGTATTTTATTTCTTTATTTTTCCTTTCTGATATAAAAGACAATAGCATAAAGCAATTATTATAAAACTGTGTCAACAGGCATGCAAAAATAAAGACATAATTTTTATGATGATAATAGTACAAAGAAGGAAACTGAGAGAATGGAGCTGTATAGATGCAAAGTTTTTCTATACAACTGAAATTAATTTGCTATTAGTTGAACTAAATTGTTATATGTTAGAATGTTAATTGTAGTCCCCATGGAAACCACTAAGAAAACAACTCAAAAACTATCTTAAGGAAACAACAAGGGAATTAAAATGGTAGAGTAGAAAATATCTATTTAATATAAAAGAAGGTGAGAGATGAACTTTACATGTATGCAGAAGAAATAATGATATAACAGAGCCTGGCTCCAGTTTTCTTTTATGTTGAATGACTGACAGCTTTTAAACCTCACCCCTCCTTCTTTCCTTTCTGACCCACAGCTGGGCAAGCTGACAAGAAGCCTGGGTTCTCCCTGCTTTGAATTAGTGGAGGTTCAAATCATGTGCAGGAACCCTTACTCTGGCCCTACTCCCTGAGCACCATAAAATCCAAGCTAGTTTCCTTTCCCTGCTCTCTGAAGCCATTTTTGGCACTTTTTGGGAGCCATGGTGCTCACCTCAGAATGCTGCACTATGTGAGTCATGAACCTTTTCATTTTCTCTTGAAGAGTGTGTGATATACTCAGTCTTGACACCTAAACCAAATGTTGGGTGACGTCCATCTTCCTATGTGAGGTGAATATAAGACACTTAAGACAATTGTAGATGGAGGAGAGTAGACTGACTTTGAAGAGATAGGTGCTTTTACTTCACTTGAACTGATAAAATAATGACACCTGTAGACTGTGATGTTATGCATATAAATGTAATAGTAGAGCAGTTCCCCACACAAAAGCTGTACAAAGAGCTATGCATTCAAAAACAATATAAAACAAAATAGAATTCTAAAACAGTTCAAGTAACCTACAGCAAAACAAGAAAAAGAAAATGGAGAAATAAAAAAGAGAAAACAAAAAATAAAGTATCAGCCTTAAGCCCAGACATACCAGATATGACATTAAATATAAACAGTCTTAATGTAGTAAATAAAAAGCAGATAGTGGCAGAGTGGATTAAAAAGCAAGATTCAATGATATGTTGTCTACAGCAAACTTACTTCAACCATAAAGATATAGGCTGTTTGAGAAACAAAAGAATAGAGAAGGATGTGCTATACAAACATTCATCCAAAGAGGCAGGAATGGCTATAGTAACAAGAGATAAAGTAGACTTCAGAATAAAGAAAATTACCAGTGTGAACTAAAATAAAATATTAAAGCTCCCCCTCCAACACCGGCTGACTGAATGGACCCCCTCTTGGCCAAGGGGGGAGGGGGGTCTAAAACTAAAACTAAAATTGCCTAAAACTAAATTGCCTGCCATTAGGAGGGAGGTCAGACATGCCTCATCATGCCACCCACCTTTCTTAGAGACATCCTTTGTAACCCATTAACAGGCCTAAGGGTATGCAAGACAGACCTGCAGGTCCTCAATTTACACAACAAATATATGTCTGGTGGCTTATCTCAGATTAACAGACTTTCTTATCTTAAAAATATTCCAAGCGTTTTGACAGAGCTTCATGTCTTTAACCAATTACAAGTCAAAGAATCTTTAAACCCACCTATAACCTATAACCTGCCCTGCTTTGAGATGGCCCACATTTTCAGGCCAAACCAATGTATTCCTCCCAAGTATTGATTTATGACTTTACCTGTAACCCCTGTCTCCCTGAAATGTATAAAACCAAAGTGTACCCAAGCAACAGAGTTCACTTACTCAGGGCTTCTTTAGCATGACTCCAGGTCATGGTCCTCTCATTTGGCTCAGAATAAATCTCTTTAAAATTATTTTACAGAGTTTGGCTTCTTTACCATTGACATCAGAGACAGAGAGGGACATTATTAATAATGAAGGATCAATACACCAAGAAGTCATAGCCACATAGCCATCTTAAAAGAGCTGCAAAATATGTGAAACAAAAATGGGTAGAACTGAAAGGAAAAAGAGACAAATCCACAATTGCAGTTGGAGATTTCAGTGCTCCTTGCCCAACGATTGCTAGAACAATTGGACAGCAAATCAGCAAGGATATAAAAGTCAACAACTCCATCAACCCACAGTATATGGTTGATATTTGTAGAATATTACCCAGCAATAGCAGAATACACATTATTTCCAAGCCCATAAAATAGATACCAAGATAGAGCATATACTGAGCGATAAATCTCAACACATTTCAAAGAATTTAATCTACAGAGAATATTTTCTGACATAGTGGAATCAAACTACAAATCAACACAGAAAATGACTGGAAAATGTCCATACACTTGGAAACTCGATAACACTCTTATAGAAATCCCGTGGATCAAACAGGAAATCTCAAAGGAATTTAAAAAACACATTGAACTGAGGGAAAATGAAAATATCAAAATCTGTGGGGGCACACCTGGCAGAGCCGAGGGGACACTCATGTCACTCAGTGCATGCCTTAGAGAAGGAGATGTTGCAGATCAATAATTTAAGCTCTCACTTTGAGAGCTGTGAAAACTTTAAAAAGTAAGCAGAAGGAAGGAAAAAATAAAGAACATGGATCAATGAAATTGAAAACAGAAAGCAATAGAGAAAAATCAATGAAACAGAAAGCAAACCTCTAGCAAGACAAAGAAAACGAATGAATACACAAATTACTAATGCCAGGAGTGAAACCTAGTATATCACTACAGACCTGCAGACATCAATCTGATACTGAGACTATGAACACCTCTACATACATAATTTGACACCTTTGATGAAATGGACTAATTCCTCATAAAACACAAACTTCCACAACCCAATATTAGCTTTAAAACTTAAAGAAAATAGAATTTGTAATTAAACCTCTCCTAGAAATCTCCAAGCCCAGATAGTTTCACTGGATACTTCTACCAAATGTTTAAGTATGAATTAACACCAGTTCTACATAATCTCTTCCAGAACATATAAGGGAAGGAAACAATTTCTAATGCATCCTTGTGAATGAAGCTAGTAATACCAAAACCAGACTGATCTAATACCAAAACCAGACATAGTACAAGATACTACTGAATAGAATTCAGCAATTTATAAACAGAATTATACACTAACCAAGTGCGATTTATTCCAGGGTGCAATGCTGGCTTGATATTCCAAAGCCCATCAGTGTAATTCACCATAGTAACAGGCTAACATTGAAAAATCACATGACCACATCAATTGAGGCAGAAAAAGTATTTGCCAAAATCTAATATCCATTCATGATAAACTCTCAGAAACATAGAAATAGAGAGGAAACGTCCTCAATTTGAAAAAGAGCATTCTACAAAACAAAACAAAACCTGCAGTTAATATTGCACTTAATGGTGTCTTGTCTGTTCTCATCACTTTTATTTTATTTTATTTTATGTTATTTTATTTTTGAGACAGAGTCTCGCTTTGTTGCCCAGGCTAGAGTGAGTGCCTTGGCATCAGCCTAGCTCACAGCAACCTCAAACTCCTGAGCTCAAGCAATACTGCTGCCTCAGCCTCCCGAGTAGCTGGGACTACAGGCATGTGCCACCATGCCCGGCTAATTTTTTCTATATATATTAGTTGTCCAATTAATTTCTTTCTATTTATAGTAGAGATGGGGTCTCGCTCTTGCTCAGGTTGGTTTCGAACTCCTGACCTCGAGCAATCCCCCCCCCTCGGCCTCCTGCTAGGATTACAGGCGTGAGGCACCCCTCCGGGCCTGTTCTCATCACTTTTATTCAACCTCGTGCTGGAAGTTCTGTCCAGTAGGATAACACAAGAGAAAATTATAAAACACACACGGATCCGAAAAGAAGAAATACAGTTTTCTCTCTCCGCAAAGGGCATGACTGTCTACATAGACAACCCCAAGGAGTCTGCAGGAAATCACAGAAGCCAGTAAGGAGTTCAGCAGCGTGGCAGGAGCCCGCGCAAACGGGTGGCCGGTATGGATTGTGGCCGGGTGTGGATGGTGGCAGGTGTGGATGGTGGCCGGTGTGGATGGTGGCCAGGTATGGATGGTGGCAGGTGTGGATGGTGGCCGGTGTGGATGGTGGCAGGGTGTGGATGGTGGCCGGGTGTGGACGGTGGCCGGTGTGGATGGTGGCCGGTGTGGACGGTGGCCTGTGTGGCCGGTGGCCAGTGTGCATTGTGACTGCCGCTCCGCAGGCAAGTTGGTGGCAGTCCCAGGGGCTGGCGGACACTGAGGGGGAGGGGGGCGTCTCCCAGGGTCCCCAGGGCCCAGATGTCAAAGGCGGGAATACAGAGACAGAGTCGCCCAGGCTGGTGGCTGGCGGGCTCCCCTTCATCCTGCGGGTCTCAGTGCCCGGCCACCTCTCCGAGACAGCTCTGACACGGCGGCTGACGCCCCCATGCCCACACCCTCGGGGCGGCGCCCTGTGCATCCATTCACAGCTCCGCGGGATTGCGGCTGTGTGCCGCGCGTCCCTGCCCTCCCTGCGCGGGATTGCCGCTGTGTGCCGCGCGTCCCTGCCCTCCGCGCGCGGGATTGCCGCTGTGTGCCGCGCGTCCCTGCCCTCCGCGCGCGGGATTGCCGCTGTGTGCCGCGCGTCCCTGCCCTCCGCGCGCGGGATTGCCGCTGTGTGCCGCGCGTCCCTGCCCTCCCTGCGCGGGATTGCGGCTGTGTGCCGCGCGTCCCTGCCCTCCCTGCGCGGGATTGCCGCTGTGTGCCGCGCGTCCCTGCCCTCCCTGCGCGGGATTGCGGCTGTCTGCCGCGCGTGCCTGCCCTCCGCGCGCGGGATTGCCGCTGTGTGCCGCGCGTCCCTGCCCTCCGCGCGCCGGATTGCGGCTGTGTGCCGCGCGTCCCTGCCCTCCTCGCGCGGGATTGCGGCTGTCTGCCGCGCGTGCCTGCCCTCCGCGCGCGGGATGGCCGCTGTGTGCCGCGCGTCCCTGCCCTCCGCGCGCGGGATGGCCGCTGTGTGCCGCGCGTCCCTGCCCTCCGCGCGCCGGATTGCGGCTGTCTGCCGCGCGTGCCTGCCCTCCGCGCGCGGGATTGCCGCTGTGTGCCGCGCGTGCGTGCCCTCCGCGCGCGGGATTGCGGCTGTGTGCCGCGCGTCCCTGCCCTCCCTGCGCGGGATTGCGGCTGTGTGCCGCGCGTCCCTGCCCTCCCTGCGCGGGATTGCCGCTGTCTGCCGCGCGTGCCTGCCCTCCGCGCGCGGGATTGCCGCTGTGTGCCGCGCGTCCCTGCCCTCCGCGCGCCGGATTGCGGCTGTGTGCCGCGCGTCCCCGCCCTCCTCGCGCGGGATGGCCGCTGTGTGCCGCGCGTGCGTGCCCTCCGCGCGCGGGATTGCGGCTGTGTGCCGCGCGTCCCTGCCCTCCTCGCGCGGGATTGCGGCTGTCTGCTGCGCGTGCCTGCCCTCCGCGCGCGGGATGGCCGCTGTGTGCCGCGCGTGCGTGCCCTCCGCGCGCGGGATTGCCGCTGTGTGCCGCGCGTGCCTGTCCTCCCTGCGCGGGATTGCGGCTGTGTGCCGCGCGTCCCTGCCCTCCGTGCGCGGGATTGCCGCTGTGTGCCGCGCGTCCCTGCCCTCCGCGCGCGGGATTGCCGCTGTGTGCCGCGCGTCCCTGCCCTCCGCGCGCGGGATTGCGGCTGTCTGCCGCGCGTGCGTGCCCTCCGCGCGCGGGATTGCCGCTGTGTGCCGCGCGTCCCTGCCCTCCGCGCGCGGGATTGCGGCTGTCTGCTGCGCGTGCCTGCCCTCCGCGCGCGGCGCCCGCCAGTCTGGCCCGCGGCCCGTCCCCAGGCGCCCGCAGAGGACCCGGCGCGGCAGGGGCGCGGCGGGTGTTTGTTGATGAGAAACATAAAGCGGGCCCCAGAGCTTACGGACCGGCCAGGGCCATGCGGCTGTAAGCGGAGGGCAGCAGCGAACATAGTTCTTTGGACTCCGGTTTTGCTTACTTTTCATTCCGACACGGCACGGTGCTTCCGAAAGCCACAGAGCAAATCGCGAGCCGGCTCTGCCCGGGGAAGCTTCGGCCCCCGCACCACTGGGCCGGCGGTGCGCGGTGCTGAGTCCCTCCCGTCCAAGGCCGTGTGCGGGTCTGGGATCCAACCGCCGGCCCCTCCCCAGGGCCGCCAGGCCTGGCTGATGGCGAGACTCACACGGACTTGTGTGAAGTTTCAGAGCATCGAGCCCATCCCAGGGGCTCGGGAGAGATTTAATTCCGCAGGCCTGCTAGGGTGGACGGATGTGGCAAATAAGCATGTGGGAGGCTTGTCTAGTTTGAACTGTAGATAAGCGCCCAATATTTTATTTACTATAAATGTGTCTCAAATATTGCATGGGTCATGCTTAGAATAAACAATTATTCATTGTTTATGTGAAATTCAAATTTAATTGGGCATTCTGTATTTTATCTGCCTGCCTTCCTTGGGGCACATCCCGGGAGACTGATTTTTTTTTGTTTGTTGGTTTTTAGAGACAGAGTCTCACTCTGTTGCCCAGGCTGGGCTCAAGCCATCCTCTTGCCTCAGCCTCCTGAGTAGCTGGGACTGCAGACTCGAACCACCATGCACGGCTAATTAAAAAACATTTTCTTTTTGTAGAGACAGGATCTCACTGTGTTGCTCAGGCTGATCTTGAACACCTGGCCTCCAGCAATCCTCCTGCCTCGGCCTCCTAAAATACTGGGCTTACAGGTGATATGTTTTTAAAATAGTTCCCTCCGTCGACTCTTCTCATCACCAATGTTGGGAACAACTGCTAATGCTAATCGGTGATTTATTAGATGCCATTTTCCTTGCATTATTAATGGGTAAGTTTATAAATTTTTATTTAACTTATGGATCTGGGATCTTGTCATTGACATTGTCTCTCATTGGTACCTGAGACTAGAGAAGTCATTATTTTCCAGGATTTATAATTTATAGATGAAATTCATGATGGACAGAGATGGGGTCAGATTGCCTTGAGGACAGACAGAAGGACATCCTTTCAGCCGCTCTGGTGCTTTGGTGTGCTCTGTTCCTGCTGGAAGGTTAACCGGCTGTCAGGTGACAGAGGGGCAATGTCACAGGGTGACTTCTAGGGTGATCCTGTGTTTTTACTGGGGTGGCTGGGTACCTAGTAGTCCCAATAACCAGAACTGGGGACACAGAGAAGTGTGTTTGGGGAAGAGAAACACAGTGCGGTCATTTTTGGAGATATCCACATGTTCCTTTGTTGCGTCCTTGTGCAACTGGGAAGTTCCCCGGTGTTGGGTCTGGCTGGGGCGTGGTGTGGGCTGGCACACGTGACTGAGAGTCATCTGTGTGCCAGTGGGAGGGGACACTGTGCTGTGGATGCAGCACCCAAGGGCGAGGACCGGCCTCCGGAAAGCGTGTGGACAGCCAGCCCCTTCCTGCTTGCGCCAGCCTCCTCCCTCACTTGCTGGCTGTGTCACACGCAGAGTCCTCCCAGGCCTGCTGTGGGGGTGGCCCTCGTGCCCACCCACAGTCTGTAGTCCCAGGGTTTCTCTGAGGTGTCCGTGGCAGTCGGTGGTCGAGATGCTGGTGTTCGGCTCCGAGAGAGCCACTCGTGCCCAAACACTGCCCTGGTCTTCCACATTGGGGACGAGGCCATGGTGAGAATCTTTGTCACACACATGGAAAAATGGTCACGTTTATGGGGTGCTCAAAGACTGCAATCTCACAAAAGACATATGGGAAGGGTAAATGAACTGGAATGGAAATGCACTGTTTCCCTGACCTCTAGAAATACTAGGTGAGTTAACTTCATCTGTCTGCATTCTGCCTTGTCATCTGTGATGGCATAATTGTAGTCCCTTCCTCAGAGGGCTGGTCTGGGGCTAAAGGAATATATTTGTGTGCACATATGTGTGTACATATGTGTGTATTCATATATACCCACACATGGTGCTGAGAACAGGCTTTGACACATACACTCAGTGAATGTTAGGTAAGTGTATGTTGAATTGTATTAAATAATATATAACCATTTAATTCCCTTTAAGCAGGTTGTGGGCTCTTTTGTGGCCTGCTAGGGCCAGAATGGAGACATGAGACAGGTCGGAACCCGTATTTCTACTGGGTTAGGATTGGGGCCTCCTGATATATGGTCTTCATCCGTTTTTAGTAAGTCTAGGGCGGTATAAACCCTTCCCGTCTCTCTTACCCTCGCTCCCGTTGTCTAAGTGGGGGCCAGGGAGAGTCATCACAAGGACTGGAATCCTGAGACCAATCGTGGAGGCCATTGACACATCGGAGAAAAGCGATGGAGCCTGAGGATGGTTAATCTCCAATGTAAGGCACAGTGTGAAAGCCAGAAGTTTCCTTGGCAGCACCTGGGCACTCATTTCTTTCAGTCAAAACGAAGAAATGCTGAGGAGTGGCGGAGCTGCAGAGAAAGTCCATTTTGGCACGAGTAGATCTGCTGCATTAAGATTAGGGCTTTGATTGGGAAGGCGCGAGATGCTGAGTGTGGAATGAGGGCACGCATGGGCATATGCTTTTATTTTTCTTAAGAGGTGGAAGTGGAATTTCTGGGCCATGTGGTAGGTTTAAATTGAACTTTTAAGAAACCGCCACATTGTTTTCTGCAGTGCCTGTGCTATTTTACATTCCTACTAGTAACGCACGAGAGCGCCAGTTGCTGCACGTCCCCACCAAAGCTCGGCATTGTCAGTCTTTTAAATTTTAGCCGCGTCATCTGCTCTGTAGTATCTCACTGTGGTGTTAATTTGCATATCCCTGACGACTAAAAATACTGAGCACAGTTTCATAGGCTTCCTTGCCATTTGTATGTCTTCTGTTGTGAAATATTTATTCAAATATCTTTCCTCTTTCTAAATTGGACTGTTTGTCTTTTTACTGAGTTGGAAGAGTTCATTTAAGGATTCGAGTTCTTTGTCAGATGTATGATTTGAGCATATTTTCTCCCGGTCTGCAGTTTGCCTCTTTTCATTTTCTTAATGGTAGATTTGAAGAGCGGAAGGCTTTCATTTTGATGAAGTCCAATTAACCAATTGTTTTTCTTTGCGGTGGATGCTTTTTGTGTGCTGAAAAAGTTTGCTTGCTCCCAGGCCAAAGATTTTTCCTGTTCTTTCTTCAGCCCCCACTAATCATGTTTTTGCCCCTACCAGACCACAGTGACTGCTCCCAGCAAGTTCAATTCTTAGTTCTCCTCTTCACTGACACTGCCCCCAACACACGTTCTCCTCGTGGCTCTCAGGGCGCCCACACCCTCACGGGTTGCCTCCGCCTTGCCGGCCACTGCTCAGTCTTGGTCTCTCCCTCTGCCGTCCTAACCTGTAGCGTGCCGAGGCCTGGCCTCACTTCTCCTGTTTGTCTGAGTTCACTGCCTTGACCCTCTCATCAGCCTCTGACGGAGCTTGGCTTTGCACCTTCAGCCCAGAGCTCTCCTCTGAACTCCAGACTGGCTCTCCCTCTGCACGTCTCGACGAGGAGGACTTTGCAGGCTCAGTGCTTACGGAATTGTGCGTTGAATCTTCCCCTGCTTCAACTTGCTCTGCCCGTAGTCTTTTCCATCTCAGGTGGAACGTCTCCGTCTTTTCCCTGCTCAGGCCTCAGACCTTGGAGCCACCCGACTCCTTTCTCTCGTGTGCCTTAGCCACTCCGCCAGCAAGTCTGTGAGCTGATCTCCAAACCGCCTGGTTTGGAGAGGAGAGGATCCGCCTCCTCTCACCGTCTCGCTGCCCTCCCTGGGCTTGCCCGTGTCCAGGTCACCTCTCCCTGGGCCACTGCAGCCACCTCCCAATGGTCCTCTAGTCCCTTTGTAGCTCTTGTCAACATGGCAGCCAGGCTGGTCCTTGAAATGCAGGTCATGTGATGTCACTACACACGTCAAAACCTGCAGTGGTTCCCCTTGAGATTGGAGTGAAAACCACAGATCTCCCCAAAGCCAGCAAGGCCCTCTGTGGTCTGATGTCCCATCCCCTCTCTGACTTCATCTCTTCTTTGCTCAAGTCCACCCCAGCCACCCCAGTCTCCCTGCTCTTTCTCCAACGTGGGGGACACACTTCTGCCTTGGGACATTTAAAAAAATCAAGATGTAATTAACACACCATAAAATTCACCCTTTTGAAGCGTACATTTCAGTGATTTTTAGTGTGTTCACAAGGCGTTCCAACATCCCACTATCTAATTCCAGAGCATTTCATCACCCCCAAAAGAAATTCCCTGCCTATTGTCTCTGGGGTTTCACGTCAACTTTCCCTGCCTTGATTGTTCTCTGCTCATCACCTCCTTCAAGTCGTCACTTTACCAAGGGACGAGCCCTGACACCCAGCTTAAAATCACAGTGCCTCCCCATGCTCTTTCTCCTCATTGTACTCATCACGTTTTAACATACTATGGTATACTTATTTATTCTGTTTGTAATTTATTGCATTCTCTGGCAACAATGCAGGGACCTTGTGCTGTTCACTGGTGAAATCTAAGCACCTAGGACGGTGCCTGGCACACAGAAGATGCTTCTTAAGTATTTATTGAAGGAATGAATAAGCCAATGAAGTAATGAATGAATGTAAAACACTTCTACCCACATAAGTGTGACCTGACACCCATGCCTCCCTTTAGGCCAGTCCTACCTGTTCTTTTGTCACCAAGCCCCAAATCCGACTCCAAGAGGCAATGCAGATATTTACTGAAGTTCTTGGGGCAGATGGAGGAGAAAAAGGTTACAACCAACGTTAAACCGCAACATCTCTTAAACAGCTCAACTCTTTTCCTGCATTCTTCTCCCCATAGCGGCTGACTCACTTTCCCCATCTTTTTGCCTTTTTCTTGAATCTCTTCTCCTCCTTTGTGCTGGCTCTCTGAGCCCTCCGTGATACACCCCAGTCCACAAAACCAAAGAGTGGCCGAGCTCAGCCAGGCAGCTGGCCTCTGATTTCGCTCTTGACCGGGGCACTGATGGACAATGGGGGGCGGGGGCGGGGGTTCCAATCCTGTGCCATTTTGGGAACAGTTGGCTCCACCCTCAAGGCCTCTCTACCTGGCTGTACCAGGCAGGTGTTCTAGGTATCTGTCTACATCTCCAGCTCCTAGAAAGGCATGAAATTCTTTCTTGCCTTTGAAAGCACAGGAAAGGATTAGGGAATTCTCTTCTGATCCTTGCTGTTTGTTTGAAAAAAACAAAACAAAAACGGGATATTTCAAAGAGGTGAGAATATGAGCGCATTGAGAAACACTTGGGACTGTAATGAGAGACCTGTAGTTTCAAAGGAGTCTCTGCAGAAGGAAACTCAGCCATCCGGCTCCTCACTCCTTCCCCGGGTCACGGTCACAGAATGACCCGAGGACAGCGGGTCTGTTTGCTGCGACTCAGTCTTAGTGGACCTCTCCAGCTTACCAGACTGCCCTTGACTGTTTTTATGCCACTTCATGGACAGAATTTTAGGACAGTGGACTTCATCTTTCCCCTTTTGTGCTATCGTCATCGTCATACATTTTACTTCCACAATATGTTATAAATGCCACATCATATTGTTGTTATTTTGTTAATAAGAACAAAATCTTATATATTTACTCATGTAGTTACGACTTCTGATATTCTTCATTCCTTTGTGTAGATTTAGGTTTCCTCGTGTTGTCAATTTCCTTCTGCCCGAAGGAGAGTGCAGGTTTACTGGTGATGAATCCTTTTAGCTTCTTGTTTTTGAAAAGAGCCTTTATTTTTGAAACATATTTTTGCTGAATATAGGACTCTGTTTAGGATATGAAGACATGTATATCTTTAATCCAACTGGAATTTTGTGATGTTGATTAAAGTCCATTCTTTGGAACTATAAACCTGATATTAAATTTCCAGCTTCCCTGAGGTTGATGGGACCCAACGTTAGCTAGGTCTTTTGGTTTCTCTTCTATGTAGTTCTAATGTCCTTTTCTGATGTCTTTTAAAGATGTTGCCTTATTGTCTTCTTTCTTGCATTGTTTCAGGCAAGAAATCTGTCCTCCCATCTTTTCTTTGTATGCAGTATGTCTTTTCACTCTGGTTGCTTTTAAGATTGTCTCTTTATCATTGGTTTTGAACAACCTAATTATGGTATGCCTTACTGTAGTTTTCTTTAAGTTTCTTGAGCTTAGAGTTTGTTGAGCTTCTTGGATTTCTGGGTTTATAGTTCTGATAAACTTTGAAAACTTTTGGCAATTATTAATATTTCCTCAAGTATGTTTTTTATTCCCTTCACCTCTATTCATTTCAATTTTTTATTTTCTTTTTCTTGGTGTTTTATTTTGGATAGTTTCTATATTTTCAAGATCACTAACCTTTTCATCTGCAATGTCTAATCTGTTTCTAATCTATCCAGTGTATTTTTCATTTTATCTTCTCACACATTGTAGTTTTCATCTCTAGACATTTAATTTGCCTCTATTTTATATATTCTGTGTAACTAATTTTTAAAAATACACAATGCAGTTATGACAATGATTTTAGTGTCCTTGTTTGCTTACTTTAACATCTTTGTCAGTTCTGAGTCAGCGTTGATTGGTTGATTTTTCTTCTCCTCACGGTTTCTGCTTCTTTGCCTGTTGGGCATTTTTGGTTAGATGCCAGACACTGTGAATTTCACCCTGCTGGGTGACGCATATTCTTGTATTCTTGAGCTTTGTTTAGGATGCAGGTGAGCTACTTGGAAACAGTCTGATCCTTTTGGGTCTTGCTTTTAGGATTTGTTAGGTGGGACCAGGACGGTGTTTAACCTCAGACTAATTATTCCGCATCACTAAGGCAACACGCTCTGTGTGCTCTATCCAAGGTCCCTTGAATGATGAGGTTTTTCAGTCTGTCTGGTGGGGACAGACACTATTCCTGTCACTGCGTGAGTGCCAGGTCCTATTTCCTCTAATCTGTTCCCCAGGCTTGGGTTAGTTTCTTCACATTCAGGTACTAAATATTCAAGGGTGACTCTCTGCAGATCTCTGTAGTTGTCTCTCTGAAGCTCTTTCTTCAACAGTGCTCTGTCTTGCACTGTTGCAAGACTTGTCTAGTTGCCGTGGCCCCCCCAGCTCTCTCTCCAGCCTGGGAGTCCTGGATTCCTCTGCTATCCCTCCTTTCCCCACAGCTGGAGAGGGCACCATACGCTGGGGCAATCAGAGGGCTTTGCCTTGTTCGTTTCCCTTCTCTTGGGGACCACTGTCCTCCACTGTTTATGGTACAGTGTGTTGTTTTATATATTTTGTTTATTCTTTTTGTTGATTCAGACAAGAGGGTAAGTCAAGACCTTGTTACTTCCTCTTGGTCAGAAGGGGAAGTCCACTTATAATATGTAGATAATAATAGTAATTTTTTCAAGGGCATAAAATGTGCTAGTAATCATACAAGGCTTAGTCTGGAGCCTGGCAATTAACATTAGGTAATACTGATGCGGAAAATGTCGGATGCCGGGATGCGGCCGCTTGCTGCCTCCATGTAGCTCCACGTCTCCGCGGGCCAGCGCTGTGCATGGGCAGTTGGAGGGCACGCTGCTGGGGCCTGCAGGGCACACAGAGAGGCGCCCAGGACCCTGCGTGCTGCCAGACCGGCATGCTAGAACGCCCCCAGGCCCACATGCCGCTGCCTGTTTCCAGCCACGCTGTTTGCGTGATCCTGATTGGGTAATTTTTGAATCCCACTGCTTTGATTGGATGTTAAAGCTTATTTTTGATTGGATGTTAAAGCTTGTTGTTGATTGGATGTTAAAGCTTGTAGTTGATTGGATGTTAAAGCTTGTAGTTGATTGGACACTTTTTGAGCCCTACCAAGGGTATAAAAGCAGGTGAGAAGATTGGAAGACGAGAAGAGAGGTGTAACACTCGGTGTGCTGAGCCTCCTATGGAAGAATAAAGGCTGTTCCCCGACTCTTCCTGTACCGCTCAGTTCTTTCCCCGGTGAAACAAATAAGGGCTGTAACAAGAGTTGTAACGCTAGCTGTATACACTGCCACAACAGTATCACTGCTAACACTGCTATAGCTCTGGTGGCTGCTATTACTGCTAGTAATTATGGCAAAGGGATAATATGTGTTAATTAAAGTGCTTAGCCAGGGTCTGGCAGTAGGTAAGTACTGAATTAATATTACTTCTCTTTCTGTTACTTCTTCCCTCCATGGCTGTGGTATACCATACTATTACTACTGTGACTGTTATTACTACAATATAACTAACAACACTGACCTAAAAAAAAAAATCTCACTGGCATATATTAGAGCCTCAGCAATCTCTTCCGAGAGTTTATAATAAAGGTTTGTCTGAAAAGTGGAGCATGAACCTTCTACTCCAAGCCTAGGTGCTGATCGGGGAAATCACCGAGCCATATGATTGTGACTCTTGCTTTGGTCTGGGATTTGCCTTTTTCCAGAGAGTTATAAAGAAGTGTTAAAAATTCAGTTTCTTTGTCATATAATCTCTTCAACACAGGTTATACCTTCCTTCTTTCCCCAATTATCTCACTGTAAGTTTCTTAAGGTGGAGAGAAACGGGATAGGACAGGGAACTAGCATTTCGTAGGTCCCGCAGGATAGCAGACACTCTGCCTGATGCCAAAGTGGCTATTTCATTGAAAGTTTGAATCTTAATTTCATTAGATTCTGTAAAATGGAGACAAGAGTAGCAATCTTACATGTTCTTATGAAAATGAATTTAAAGCATGTATAAAGCATCTTGGATAGTATTTAGCATTGTATTTAATAAATGTTGTCTATTAATATTATTATCACCTTCACAAAATGCCTACTTTGTAGCTAGTGTTATTGTTTCCACTTTACTGACAGATGAAACGTCGCTCCCCAGGGTGGCTGATGGAGCCGGTGTCGGCCCGTGGTGTCGGCAAGCCTGTCTCCCGGTGCCCTCCACCCGCCCACGCATTGGCATTGCGCTGAGGCTCCCCCTGTACTAGGCCTGGGAATGCAGGCTTCTGTTCTCACAGAGCACAATGGACACACAGGCAGGCACACTCATAAGTGCAGTGAAATAGGAACGTTGGTGAAAGCTCGTGTAGAAGGGACTGCTTTTACATGGTTTGGGAGGAGGGAAGGTTGTTGTTAAACACTTTACTTGGACTAATTCTTGAGCTGTGTTAGCGTTTGCCCAATGAAAGGGATAGGGAAATGCATTCTGAGCCAAGAGGACAGCATGAGTCAAGGCCAAGAAGCGTGCAACTGCCAGGCGGCCAGCGTGTGTGGGGCGTCAGACACCGGCAGGGGTGCTGAGAAGATGGTCTGCAGCAGGAGGTAGCTGATGCCAAGGGAGGAGTCGGACTTTCACCTTGCAGGCCGAGGGGAGCCACTGAGGGATTTTAAACTGGAAAGTACCTATGCCAGTTCTGCAGCATATTTTTTTTAGCCAAATGATGTAAATTAACATATTCCCACGGTCACAAATCAAATCAGACATATTTAGGCAAGAGGGGCTGAGTTGCCGGTGCAGGGAGAGGATGGGGCCTTTACGCTGCTGTCTCTGCAGGCGGATTCTCTCCTGGCCGGATGCGCTCAGCTTGTGCCAGGGATCCTCGATGAGCAAGTGTCCTTTCAGGGTACACAGGTAGAAAGGCAGCATCTGGGTGCAGATTCCCTAAATCCTTGAACGAGGAGAGCCTGGATCTGCACCCCCGACCCCCACAGCAGTGGTTCTGAGCTCAGTTTCTCCTAATAAACATCCCCAACAGCTCTTGTTGAAAGATCCAAAGTGCAAAGCTTCTCTAGGAGTTGGACAACAGGGCGAGTCTTTCTTCATTCTGATTGATCTGTTAACCTGCTCTCATTTACTTCTGAGTCTCTAAAAACTGTCAAAATATCCTTTTCACTCATGCCCTTTCTTGCTACTATTATTAGGTCCTAACTGTTTTTATACCCCTTATATCTTGATATTTATTTCAGTTTTGCCCTCTTGAACTAGAATCTTTGTTTTTCTTTTTAAAGAGGTTCATGTTGCACTTTGGGAGGCTGAGGCGGGAGGATCACTTGAGCCCAGGAGTTCGAGATGAACCTGAGCAACATTGTGAGACACTGTCTCTACAAAAAATAGCAAAATTAGCCAGGATTGGTAGCATGCGCCTGTAGTCTTAGCTGAGGGAGGCTGAGGCAGGAGGATCACTTGAGCCCAGGAGTTTGCGGTTACAGTGAGCTAAGATGATGCCATGGCACTCTAGCCCAGGCAAGAGAGTGAGACCCTATGTCAAAAAATAAAATAAAACAAACCAAAAACACCACACAAAAAACCCCAAATTATTAAAATGGTAATGTTTTCTTTAGCTTTCTGGGCTGTAATAATAATAATTAAGAAGTTTTGCGTTGCGTGTAGTTGGGATAGTTGGAGGGGTGCGGCCCGGGTGTAGGGAGACCTATCCAGAGAGCATCGACTGCAGGGCCAGGTGGTGTGTGGGCCCAAACCCAGGAGCAGTGGCCGGAGAGCAGGACAGACCTGGAGTGGCCATCACACACCTATGGCGACGGAGGGATGGAGGGCAGGAGGGCAGGAGGGCAAGATGGGGCCAGATCTTAGACTGGGCTGGTGGGGCTTGCAGAAAAGCATGGGAAGAAATGAGTTTGGAGCAGAACATAAGATCAACGTGGGACAGTTTGCGTCTGTGGTACTACTGAGAGAGATATCCTGGTTGTGATGTCTGTGTAGAGCTGGTGTTCAGGAGACGTGTGGAAAAAAATGTGTATTTACGAGTCCCCAGTGTATGACTTGATGACATGGTGTGCTGTGTTGGGGACCCCTGAAACCACCCTCAGTCTCGGCCCTTCAGTAGAAGGACTCACAGAACTCAGAAAAGCTGTGGTCCTCATGAGTATGGTTTGTTACAATGACAGGAGGAGGCAAAACCCAGCACAGGCAAAAGCTACAAGAGCAGAGTCCAGGGGGACCAGGCGTGAGCTCCCAGTGGTCCCTCCCAGGGTATCGGAGCAGATGGTGCTTTTCTTCTCCTGGTAATGACGTGTGACAACACACATGGGAGGACTGGCAACCAGGGAATCTCACCAGAGCCTTGGTGTCCAGGGCATTTATTGGAGGTCGGTCACATAGGCATGCGGTTCCCAGGTAACTGATATGGCCACTCAGCCTCCAGCCCCTGCAAAGGTCAGCTATGTGCCACATGGCCCAAGACCACCCTTCCCCAACACCATAAATTACACTGTCAGCATAAGCTGTCTGGCCCAAGGCCCCAGGAAATAGACACTCTAATCTGGCAGGGAACTCCCAGGGCAGGGTTTAGAGGTTTACTCCCAGGAGCCAGGCAAGGGGCAGATCTTTCTTGGAATGCACAGAATTTGAAGATCCCAGACCTCCTGGAATGCGCCCTTTCCTGCACACGTGGGATTAGATGAAGTCACTAGCTTGGGTACCTAGGATGAGAAGAGAGGAGGGCCACAGGCGTATTATAGAGAACCCCAACTTCTCAGGCATAGTCAGAGAAAGTCAGAGATAGAGACAGAATGTCAGAGAGACTGGAGGACAGCCTAGAAGGAGTGCCATCCCGGCAGCCTAAGGAGCAGGAAAAACCAAGGGAACCATATAATATGTGACAGAGAATTCAGGTAGGAGCATGATTAGAAAAAGATCCATTGGATATAGCAGTTGGGGAGTTAGTGCCATTTTTAAGAGAATGCTTCCATTGCGGTGGTTGAGGCTAGAGGCCTGACTTCAGGAGGCTGGAGATGTTAGGAGATGGGGACAAGGAGCACAGATGGGTGGTTGAGCTGCTTGGCCTTGAAGGGAAGGACAATGATGAGGTAGCAGCTGGAAGGGAATAGCAGGCAGAGAGATGTTATTAAATGGGAGGAACATGGGGAAGCTTGAGTATGTTTACAGATTGTGGGAAAGAAGCTGGGAATATGAGTGAGAGTAGGAGAAAGAGGGGAGAGAGGTGACTTGGAAACACAGGAGGGAGAAGGTGCGTTGTGTGGAGAGGGAGCTGGAGGACCCGCTGTAGGAGAAGGATGGGAACTGCCCGGGAATACAAAGGCAGCAGAGCACAGCCGGGGCACCGCAGCAAGTTATGAACCAGAGCAACAGGTCACAGGGGTTAGGCTGGAAGGTGGACTCCAGAGTTTAAATGCTATAGAGCAGGTATGGGAATGAGGAATCAAGGAGTAGAATGATAGCAGGTTGTGAAAAAGAATCAGAGCATACAATTTTGGGGACTATGTTTGATGACAGGTCTATGCTGTGGCCTAGCGACTAAGCAGGTGAAGAAGCTCAGTGGAGGTCAGGGGTGAAGGAAGGTTGAAGGTGGGGGTTGAATGGATCATCCACAGGACAGTCTCTCATTTGGACATCAGGTAATGCCTTATTCGATCTGAGGAAGGCGCGGGACTGGGAGTTCCACTGGGGTGGTTTTCTGGAAGCTGGTGATACTGACTTCTTTCTTGTTCAACATAGCAGTGGAGACACCTGAAGCCATAAGCATCAGAGAGTCTAAAACAAACTTAAGCAACTTGGAACTCTGCGAGACCATCAGCGTTGGGGCCAGCTTGATCAGGAGACTCCAGGTCCATTTCCCTTCTGTTCTCACAGCTCTGCTGTCCTCTGTGTGTGGGCTTAATTCTTTCCTATTTTTAATTTTTAAAAAATGATGGTAAGACATACATAGCATAAAATTACCATCTTGCCCATTTTAAGTGTGCGGCTCAGTGGTATTAAGCACACTGATATTGTTGTGTGAACATGACTATCATCCGTTTCCAGAACCCTTTTCACACTGTAAAACTGAAACTCCATAGTCATTGAACAAAAGCTTCCATTTCCCCTCCCCCCAGCCCCTGGCAATCATCCTCCTTTCTGTCTCTACGAACCTGACTGCTCTAGGAACCTCATATAAGTTGAATCAAATAGTATTTGTTCTCCTGTGACGTGTGTGCACGTGGGATACCATTTTGACCAACCATCAGTTTAAAATATTATTTCACATGTTATCTGAGAAATGATCACATACTTATCTCCTGCATTCCAATATTATTTTAGAATTTATTACTTGGTTTTCTGCAGTTATTCTTACAATAATACTCAGAGAGGACTTTTATCCCCATTCTGCATATTAGGAAAGTGTGCGGCTAGAGCCACACTCCAGGGTCGGTGGAGTGGGTCCTGGGAAAGACGGCTTCCGACCCCACCCAGCTGCTTTCTCGAGGCAGTGTGTATAATGACAGTTTTTCTCTTACAAACTGAATGACTTACCAGGGACCAAATCCAGAGCTTTGTCCCCACAACTCTGTCCTCTTGACTGATACTGACCCGGCCACGGGCTGCACTGGGGCGAGTGTCTTCCAGCCCACAGACGGGCCAGTCAGTCGGTCACACTAACACACGAGGGCCGGGCTGGAAGGCTGGGGGTGGCAGGGCCCAGACGGCGTGGAGACTGCCCAGCATCAGGCTGCCCTGCCTGCGTTGTCCCCGCGGCAGGGCTGGCCGGGCACTCTGCACAGGTGCAGCTGGGTGGGAAGGAGAGTCCTGCACTCCGGCCTCAGGGCTCTGGAGAAGACGCGCATTTGCAGCTAGGGCTCTGCTGGCCAGGCCAGCCCCTGGGGCCCTAGATGGACGGACGTGTGTATTACACCCCCGAGGGCACAGATGGGAAGGCTGTTTATTACAAGGCAAACTCCAGTCACGGTTCAGACCTGGCAGGACTTCTCAATCCTACCGGGACATTCAGATCAATTGAGGAGGTATAAACACACGCTCAAGTCCCGCTCTTCTCCCCAGATCTCAGTCTCGTTGGTCTGGGTGAGTCCGTCTTGCCCCTGGCTTTGTGTGAAAACTGCGGATACAAAGGGTATTCCACGCAAAAAGGCATTTCCAGTCACATATGTGCTGCGAGTCCATTCTTCTGAAATCTGAATTATTTTTAACTTTCACATTATTTTTATCTTTCGCTTTTAACTGAAGCACAGATACTTCTGTGACATTTGAAGCAGTGATTGCTAGGGAAAAGGCTGTTTTGTTTTTAACACATGGTTTTCTTTTATTAACTTTACAATGAAGTGGAACTTTCGCCAAACGTCAAGACTTTTCTTCACAGTTTGTCATCTGCAATGGGAGGAGACACTTTGGCCGTGTAGCTCTGGTTTCAGAGAAAAGAGCTGCACTTCAGTCCTTTGAGGGTTGTTTGTCAACTTCCGGTCTCTGGGCAATGGGGTCACGACCTTTCCCCAGAGGCCCCGCTGGGCACCACAGGCCACCTTCCCACACTCACTTGGATGTCTCCAGATCACGCTAGGAAAGAGACTGCAGATGCTTTGTTCGAATGTCCACATTCGAACAAAGTCTCAAAGGAAAGGCCTTTTCCAAGGCCTGGCTCTTTCAGAAGCAAAACCTCTGTGGTTACACCCAAGCTCTGTCTCGAAGGTTTCACTGTAATCATCACTGGCTCTTGTGAAAATGTCAAAGTCCTGATTCAGACGTTGCAGCCACTGTCCCGGCCCCATAAACCGAACATGGAACTCAAGTATGGAAGGAAGACTAGGTTCCACTCAGACCCTGCCCCACTTGACTACCCTGGGGACTGGTTACTGGGTTGGTCCCTTCCTGCCTGCCTCAGAGATACCCCCTGCGGGGACGTGCTACACCAGAGAGCCATGTCAGCAGTGGGCACATGCAGGGGGTGGGCAGGCCAGTCTGCTCGGTGCCTGAGGCTGTGGGGACACCCTTTGTCTTCCCTTTGAGAAAGAAGTGCCCTTGGGCATCAGCGTCTCGCCTTGCCTATATACGGGCATCTGCCAGGTTGAGTCCGAGAGGGCCAGGAGGGCCTGCCTCCCGACTTCTCCTTGGTTTCATATTCCCAGGCTTCCTGAGCATCCATGAAAAATAGTGGCTGCCCAGTGGCAGGCCCTACACAGCCCTGGGCACAGGCTGGTGCTCTGAGTGTAACTGCACAGGCCCCCTTTCCCTGGCACAGGGCCCCAGAGAAGGACTTGCCTTCCCCAAAAGGCCTCCAAGCTGCCGTGGCTTTGTGTGGCTCCAGGCAGGCAGGCCTTTCTTCACCAGGGCCTCCTGGGACAGCAGAGAAAGCACCTCCGTCCCGTTTCCCACCCTCTAACAACGGGGAGTTTTACTTCCCTGGGTGTTCCAGGCCCTTCTTGTTGCAGCAGGAGGATCCTGTACGTTTGATCTAAATCTGGTCTCCTGCTGGAGAGACCCAAACAATCTAAGTCAAAACAGTATTAACAGGAAACCTGTCTCTTAGGGCCAAGAATGCAGCCAAAATAGTTCAAAGCCTTTAATTTTGGTGGCAGCAGCATTCGGGGGAGGCTTTTACCTGAGGTGAAAGTTTCACCATAAGTGAAACTCTGTTCCCAAATGTTCTGTCCTCCCTCTGCACCCTCTGCAGGGCCCAGTGCAGTGCAGGGACACAGGGCCGCTGGGCTCTGGGCACCCAGGCCAGCAGTGACCACTGACCGCTGACTGGCATATGGGTGCAGAGCTGGGGATTCCAGCCCCATCCCACTGTGCTGCCCGGACAGCATGACAATCAAAGGCAGGTTTTGACTAAGTGAACTGACCAGGCATTTTTGTTTGCTAGACATAATTGACAATTTTACGAGGAAAAAAGATCCTGTTTCTTTTCTTTTTTTTTAAAGAGCATCTTGTTTCACTGTAAAACATCATGGACTCAAAACACTACAAGAAAGAAGAAAAAAATCACCCATAATCTCACAGTACAGAGAACCACAGCAAATGCCTGTAGGAACTTTCAATATTTCTTTCATTTGTGTGCCCGCCTATACGCCCCACCCACACATGGTATTTGTAATGGGTTTGCGAACCTCCTGATTCACTATTTTCCTCTCTCTACAGGCAGCCCCTGCTGCCAGCTCCAAGAGATAGTCTCCACGGCCACAGTGAGTATATACTTACTTACATGAGTTTCCATACTCGAGTGGTAGCACAGCACACTCTGGGAGAGCCTTTCATATCAGCACATACGGGTCTGCATCATTCTTTTAGAAAGCTGCATAAGACTCCACTGTACCATAATTCATTTGGCCCCTATTGTGAACATTTAGATTGTTTTCAGACTTTTTAAAAAAAATGCTGACCGTTTCTCGCTTCCTAGAAGTGGCATTCTTGGGTCAAAGGCTTCATTTCTGAGCGCCGTTGCCAGATTGCTCCCCTGAGCTTGTAGATTTGCACTCCCTCCTCCAATAGAGGAGGGTGTTTATTTCCCCGCACCATCACTCACAGGGTTTGCCATCACAGCTTTTGAATTCTGCCAATCTAATAAGTGGAAAGCATCACTGACTTTCTTTTAAGAGTGGGATTGAAATATTTCCTCATGTTTGAAAGCATTTGCACCTTCATTTCTGGGGACCATCCATGTTATCTTGCTTACTTTTGTACTGGGTTGTTGGTATCTCTCTCGCCTCCCTGTGTGACAGTAGGGTTTTATTTCTGGGCCACGACTCCTTTACTTCTTAGCCCAGCAAGAATGGAAGCTGCTCACAGTGCAGTTACTTTTTTTCCCTTTTAATCCCCTACCTCACAGACTGTTTGCTTCCCTCACTGTGAGATTTTTCCTTCAACCTGTTTCTGGTGCTTTCCTGGATGGTGACCAATCTGGGTCTAGGGCATCTCCTACCCCCAACCCAGGCACCCAGTGCCTTGGTGGGAACTGAGAGACAATGCATCTGGACCTCAGTTTGCCCCACTCACCTCGGCTTCAACAGATCTTTGTTGCACAGATTCGTAGCTGTAGGCATTCTTCCCTTTTGCATTGTCCCGTGTTTGTCCCTAAATGCCTTCAGAAGACCTCCCCATTTTGTGCTTCATGACCTCAGATTTTCCCTACTGTCTTAAGGATGGAATTTACAGTTGTGTTTATGCTCCACTTTCTTGCTTTTGTGTGATTTCTTAAAGGAGTAAGGGGAAATTCTGACTTTACCCATTTACACTCACACTTTCTATATAATTTCACATTATATCTTGCTCGTTTATAACTAGATTATGCCATTCAACAAAAATGATCTACTTTTGATGAATGCTGTGGCCTTTCCTTTTATAGGTAACAAAGAGCAGCAAACCATTTTTCCCCCAAAAGAAAATTTTTCTTTTTGTTCTTTTCTATTATAGATAGAAACCACACATACACAGTTACACCCGACTACACACAAGACGGAGAACAATGGATGGCACAATAAGATAATAGATGTCTCTTAATAGGATAAATATACACGGGATAAAATCAGCAACAAATAAAACTGTGCAAAGCAAATATACAAACCAAACCTAAACATGCTGAATCCCAGAAACATCTATTAAAAAAGTTGAATTTCATTGACTCTTCATGTTTTGATAGTTTATGAATATATTTTATGAAAATAGCGTAAGATACAGTTCTGTTACAGACTCTCCAACTTTCTAGTTCTTTTATTCCAATCAGATATTTTCTAGGAACTACTTGCTTTGCTGAGGATTGGTTGATATGTTTCATATCCAAAGACCTTTAAATAGCAGTTTTCAGAGGGCAATTTTATTTTGCTGAGAAACTTCTAGCAATGTACCACAAACTGGAACAGTTGGTGTGTCCAGGTGGTAAAAAACAAAATCTAGTTATTTTTGCTGGAAATTCTCATCCTCTGTAAAATTCTCTGTGGCAGTTGGTGGAGCAAAAAACTGCTGTTAGAATGTGATCTTACTGGTTCAGATTCCTCACGACAAAGCCCATGTAGTTGCCAAAAAGATTTGCTTCATTCAGACCTTTCCCCTTCATTACTTGGAGATGCCAAGGTCTAAAGAGACTGAGGTCTTTGCTGGAAAAGATTTCCTCACCATCAAGTCTGAATGCGAGTGCGTCATCTGAGCTTTTGCCTTCAATTTTTAAATCCTTTAAATTTATTTTTAGGTATCAGCCTTTTAATTCTTTTAATTTAAGAAGTAACCACAAGGAAATGAATATACCCTAGCATAGTGGATGAAGGTAGATACAAGTTTGCAGAAACGACCAGACTTTTCCCCGCTCTGCCCTCCCCTGCCGGCGCCCCGCCACAGAGACCAGTGAGATCCACTCAACGTCTTCTGTCTTCTGTGCATGTCTTTTCAGTTAGTGCAATTCCTACATTGTGAGATGTCAGGATCTAGAGTGTTGGACAAGAGGCTCCTCCCCTCACATCCCAATGTTCACCGACTTTATTGTTGTGTTGAAGGTCAAGACTCCCTGTTACTGAGGGTCTGGGTTGTGTAGCCTGTGACCTGTCGGAGGAGTAGGACCTGGCGAGGGTGGTCTGTTACTTAAAAGCAGTGTAGCTGTTCATACCCGGCTGATGGGTGGGGAGGGAGCTGGGCAGAACTGATAACTGCCGAAGAAAGTGTATTTGTTATTTGCTCAGTCTAGTATGTTTTTAACTGAGATGTTTCCAAGACCCAAGAGCAAGGTTGGGAGAAATGCCCATCTTTATGTTCTGCTCAGGCAGCAGCAGTTCATCACCATGGCCAAAGCCTAGGGCCTCTGTTGAACTTCCTCCTTAGTTTGCACATCTGCACTATGGAAAATGATTTTCTTTCTTTTCCACTTATAAACATTAATAAAGACTTCATTGTGTTATATTATTTGCTATATAATCTTTGCTGCATAGGTAACATTTTCTTTCTTCTTTTTCCTCAGTGGGGTAATATTATCTTACATTTCAGATTATCTGCCAGTATTTGTGACTCATGAATACTCAATATATCTAGAATCATTGTCATCTTGAGATCTGCTGGCATCTGAGAGTAACAATTGGAATAAACAATAATAAGGATAACACTTAGCAATTATATGGCACTTAGTATGCACCAGGTACTCTTCAAAGCACTGGATTGTTTTTAACTCATTTAACCCTTACCACAGAATGGGAAGAGCACTTGTTACTTTCATTTCACAGATAAGAACACTGTGCCATAGAGAGGTTAAAAACTTGTCTGAGGGTACACAACCTTGGTGTACCCAGCCTCGAGCAAGACTGGATTGAAGAGCACCGTGTGTGTGTGTGTGTGTGTGTGTGTGTGTGTGTGTGTGTGACACAGGAAGGCATTTTACCTGCACACAAGATGCAATGAGAGAACCGGTTGGGTCAGGAAATTGAGCTCATAAGCAATTCATCGGTCAACAATGATTTCTGAATGGGCATCAAGGTCGGCATTGGTTCTCAGACTCGTCAAAGTATAGTGGGTGATCTGGGGCCAACCCATAGCTGGGTCTAGGGATATTGAAAGTTTTTATTTTTAGAAGTTTAGCTTTTATTTCCTGTTTTGGTCTAGACAAATTTGAAAGAGTATTCCTTGGGGTAATTTATAATGAATAGAATTTGTAGGATGTTATTATTAATAGTAATAATAAATTTATATCCCATTGGGATTATTTAGAAAGCAACAAATTACAAACCTCCCTCTCTAAACTAGACCCCTGAGTGTGTGATTGGAACTATAGCCCTGGCAGGGTTGTCTGGGTGGTCACAATTACCCTGTTTCTATGTAGGGTACAGAAAATATTTTAGACCTAGTCTTTTCCCTCACAGACACTAAGCATCCACGCTGGTAAAAGACATCAGACATTTTAGCTATTTGGTATAATATTGTTATAGATTTCTAGGATGAATTTTCCTAAAAAACTGTTGCCACCAACCCCAGTTTTTAAGAGGCTAATCGAAGGGCTTGAGCTTACACGGTGATAGATACTACAGATTGATTTGCTCAATTCAATTTCTAATCTCCTGCTGATGTACAGTCCTGTGTGCAGAATAGAGAAAGCCAAAAACTGTATTTCCCAGTGGCTGCTATGCCTAGGACTCCAGATGGCTGGATGGTCCTCAAGTGAGATGCACCCACCGGAGACTTCAATTTGGAACTGAGTACAGTGATGAGACAGGATTCTTAGGCGATCAATTTGCTGCTATGGATTTGGCAGGGGAAATGTGTTTTAAAGCCAGCAACTCTTTAATGTTCTAAAGTCACTAGTAGTAACTCTTTTCTTTGTATGGTTATGTTCCCGATCAGGTAGACTATTAGGCTTATTCATTTCAGATTGTTTTGGGAATAGTTTGGGAATTCAGATTAATTCAGAAATTAATTTCACTTTTTTTTTTTAGTATTTAGAACATTTTGTCAAAGCTCTGTGACTAGGTGTATTCTGAGGAATATAGCTTCCTTTCCTATCCTCTCTACCAGGTTTCTCCTTCCCTCTTTATGTAATGAATTTTTAAAATTAATTTTTAGTTTGTTTTTCTAGTATCTTAGAAAATATAAGATTCATTTACATTTGTTATTTGTCACCCAAAAGATAGATGTTATATTTGCTATTATGCACCTTGCCCTTTCCCGCACAGCAATATGGTCTCAAAGTGTCTGACATCAGAATACAGAGCGAGGAGGTTTCCTCCCTCCCCGGTTGTCCTGGCTACGGCCCCAACACAGTGTCCTGGGGCGCACCGCCTAGTCCTGCCAGCAAGACGCCGGCTTTGGGGGAGGCTTTTTGTCTATGAAATTGTGTCAAGGAGCTATCTGTCAATTCTTCCTTAACTGAATATTTTAAAATATCAGAAATGGTACCAGATTTTTGTCAGATGGAGACAGAAACCACGCCTGTTACTTTAGTGAAGAGAACTTCACATAAAGAATTTTTAAGTAAATGGCCAGAGGGGACGCCCCGGGCTGGGGAGCGAAGGGGCGAGGAGACCCAGGCACTGGCCTCTGAGCGGAGTCCGCCCGGTCGGCTCGTGCTGGGGGCCGAGCGCAGCGGAGGCTCAGGAGCCGGACCGGCCTCCGAGGAGGGGACGCCGGCGGCTGCAGGAGCAAGTGTTAGGAAATAGCACGTGACTCAAAAACTGCTGCTACTGAACAAACTCTCACATTTGATGTGAGTAGGGGGAGATTCTGGCTGGAACACAGGAAGACGCAAGCCCCGCCGGCCTTGCTGCCTTGCTCGGTGCCCTCTGCCGCAGAGCCAGTGTGCGCCGGCGCAGCGGGGATGTGGCCGCGGGCCGGGGGTGCGCTTGGCCTCAGGAACAGGGCCTTACTGCATTGCCCAGCCTAGAGTGCCGTAGTGTCATCATAGCTCACTGCAACCTTAGACTCCTGGGCTGAAGTGATCTTCCTGCTTCAGCCTCGCGGTAGCTGGGGCTACAAGAGTGCGCCACCACGCCTGGAAAATTTTTCTGTTTTTTTGTAGAGACGGGGTCTCACTCTTGTTCAGGCCTGTCTCAAACACCTGACCTCAAGCAATCCTCCTTAGCATCCCAAAGTCCTAGGATTATAGGCATGAGCCACCGCATCCAACCTTAACAGTGTATTTTGAAAAGCAGAAGTTCTTAGTTTTGATGACATCACATTTATTGAGTTCTTCCCGTATAAAAACTCAATCATGTTTTTATACGGATTATGATAAGAGTCTTTTGTCTAATCTAAGGTCACAAAGATTTCCTTCTATTATTTTCTTTTAGAAGTTTTATAGTTTTAAGCTTTACATTTGCGTCTATAATCCATTTTGGTATCTCATTGTGGCTTTAATTTGCTTTCTCTGATGATTAGTGATGTTGAGCATTTTTTTATGTTCTTCGGTCATTTGTATATGTTCTATTGAAAAAAATGCCTGCTCATGTCATTTCCCCACTTTTTAATGGGTTTTTTTTTTTTTAACTGAGTTGTCTGAGTTCCATGTACAATCTGGATATTAGTCCTTTGTTCGATATATAGTTTGTGAATATTTTCTCCCATTCTGGGGGTTGTCTATTTACTCTTTTGATTTCTTTTGATATACAGAAGTTTTTTAGTTTAATTAAGTCTCATTTGTCTATTTTTGTGTTTGTTGCATTTGCTTTTGGGGTCTTAGTTATAAATTCTTTGCCTAGGCCAACATCTGGAAGTCTGTCCTAGGTTTTCTTCTAAGATTTTTATGGTTTCAGGCCTTACATTTAAGTCTTTAATCCTTGTTGAGTTAATTTTTATATATGGTAAGAGATACAGATCCAGTTTCATTCTTTTGCATGTGGCTCTCCAATTTTCCCAGCACCATTTATTGAATAGTGTGTCCTTTCCCCAGTGTATGTTTTTGTCTGCTTCGTTGAAGATCACTTCACTGCAATATACAAAAATAAATAACATTTCTATACACCAATAATGACTAAACCGAGAACCAAACTAAAAACACAATTCCATTTATAATAGCTGCAAAAAAGTACCTAGGATTTATTTAACCAAGAAAATGAAAGATCTCAGCAAGGAGAACTACAAATCACTGGTGAAAGAAATTATAGATGACACAAACAAATAGAAAAGCATCCCATGCTCATAGATTGGAAGAATGAATACTGTTAAAATGATCTCACTACCCAAAGAAATCTAGAGATTCAATGCAATTCCTATCAAAATACTAACATTCACAGCTTTAGGAAAAAAGTCCTAAGATTCACATGGAACCAAACCAAAACAAACCAAAACAAAAAAACAAAACCCTAATAGCCAAAGGAATGTTAAGCAAAAGAACAAAACTGGAGGCATGACATTAGTGACTTCAAATTATACTACAAAGCTATAGTAACCAAAACAACATGGTATTGGCATAAAAGTAGACAAAAAGGTTGATGGTACAGAATAGAGAATGCAGAAATAAAACCACACTGTCTTGCTTATTATAACTTTATAATGAATTGTGAATCAGGCTCTTTGTTTCAAAATTGTTTTGGCTACTCTATGTCCTTTGATTTCCATGTAAATTTTATGATCACTTTGTCAATTTCTCCAATAAAACTGACTGGGATTTTGATTTGGACAGTGTGTTGTATCTATAATCAATTTGGGGAGAATTGACATCTTAATACTATTGAGTCTCCTGAACCACAAACCATTATATCCCTCCACTTATTGGCATCTCCTTCAATCTCCTTCAACAATATTTTGTAGTTTTCAGTGTACAGGTCTCATAGGTTTTCTTCATGCATTCCCAAGTACTTCATAATTTTATGCTATTATTAATGGCTTTGTTTTAAAATTTCAAGTTCTGATTTTTCATTGCTAGTATATAGAAATACAGTGAGTTTTTGTATATTGATCTTGTGTTCTGTAACCCTGGTAAACTCTCTTAAAAAAGTTCTAGGACGTTTTTTGTAATTAGTTCCAGGACTGTTTTGTAGTTTCTGGATATATGCTCATATACTCTGTGAATAAAGACAGTTTTTATTCTTTCTTTACAATCAGAATGCCTTTACCCCCTTTTCTTTGCCTTATTGCACTGGCTAGACTGTCCTGTACAATATTGAAGAAGCTGTAAGAGCAGATTCCTTTGCTCATTCTCAGTCTTTGTGGGGCAGAGGTACGTACAGGGAAGCATTCAGTCTCTCACCAGTAAGTACGATGTTGGCTATAGATTTTTTTTTCAATAGATGCTCTTGAATAGGTTGAAGAATTTCCCTTCTATTTTTAGTTTGCTGAGAGTTTTAATTAGAAATTGATGTTGAATTTTGTCAGGTTTTTTTCTGTCTACTGAATGATCATAGAAGTTTTAGAAAATTCGTTAATATAGTTAATGAATGACACTGATTTATTTTGAATGTTAAATTAGCTTTGAATTCCCAGGATAAACCTCACTGAGTCATGATATATTATTCTTTGTATTTATTGCTGGATTCAATTTTCTGTTTTAAAAAGAAGTTCTGTATTGATATTGAATTATACTTTTATTTTAAAGTCTAACTTGTATTGGGATAAGAGTAATATTAGTCTCATTGAATGAGTGGGAACTATTTCTTCTTATTTAATTATCCAGGAAAATTGATATAGAATTGGTATTATTTATTTCTTAAATGTTTGATAAGATTCACCAGCCTTCTGGGTCTGGAGTTTTATTTGTGGGAAGGTTTTTGCCATCAATTTAATTTTTTAATAATTATAATATTTATATTGTGATGCAATATTATATTCATATTATGATATTATAAATTAACCTATTTTGAAGGTTTTTTATTTTTATCTTATCTATTTTTTCTTGAGTTAGTTACGATGGTACATGTCCTTTAAGGAAATTGTCTGTTTCATTGAAGTTGTCAAATTTATTGGCATACAATTGCTCATAATATCCCCTTATTATTTCTTTAATACCTATAAAATCTACAATTTTTAATCTTCTATTTTTTCCTTTATCAGTCTGTCTAGAAGTTTATAAATATCATTGCTCTTCTCAAAAAACTAACTTTCGGTTTCATTGCATTTCTTTCATTGTTTTTCTGGTTTCTACTTTATTGATTTTTTTGTTCTAAGATTTATTATTTCCTTGATTTTGCTTTTCGTTTAATTTGCTCTTCTTTTTCAAAAATTTAAATATGGAAGCTGAGATAACTTTTGAAAACTTTCTTCTTTTCTAATATAGGCATTTATTGGCTATAAACCACCCCTATAAACTGCTTCAGTGGCATCTCATAAATTGTGATTATGATTTCATTTTCATTCAGTTTGAAATATTTCTAATATTCTTTTAGTTTCTTTTTACTATTCCATTGGTTATTTAGAAAGTGTGTTATTTAGTTTCTAGACATTTAAGAATTTTCTAACAACTTTTGTTATTGATTTCTAATTTAGTTCCCTTATGGTTAGAGAACATGCCTTGTATAGCTTGAATCCTTTTGAGTTTATTAACACTCATTTTATGGCCTAGAATATGGTCTTTCTTGGTGAATATTCTATGTGTACCCCAAAAGAATGTGTATTCTGCTGTTTTGGGGTGGACTATTGATGTCAATTAGGTCATGTTGGTTAATAGCTTTATTCAAATCTTCTGAAATTCTTATTGATTTTCTGTCTCTTTGTTCTATCAATTATGGAGTGAGGGGTATTGAAATCTTTGATAATAATGGCTTCAAATATTTTGAAACTCTGGTATTATTATGTGCATGAATATATGTTTAGAATTGTTATGTCTTCTAGATGAATTGGTCCTTTTATCAATATTAAATGACCATTATTATCCCTGATAATATTATTTATACTGAAATATACTTTGATATTTACATAGCCAGTCCAACTTTCTTTTGATTAATACTAGCATGGCTTATGTTTTCCATTTTTTTTTGTTACTATTTGTGTAACTGTTTTTGTTACAATCTGTCTCTTTATGTATTTTGAAGCTATGTTACTAGGTGCCTAAACATTTAGGGTTTTTATATTCTCATAATGAATTGACAAATTTATCACCTTGAGATGACCTTCTTTATCTCTGGTAATGCACTTTGCTCTGAAATCTAATTTGTCTGATATTAATATAGTCTCTCCAGCTTTCTTTGTATCAGTGTTAGCATGGTATATTGTTTTTCATCATTTAAATTTTAATCTGTTTCTATATAAAATGAATTTTTGGATACTATTAATAAATATTTTAAAAAATTATCTTTTATTTCATATATTTAAGGTATATAAAATGATGTTTTCATATACACATACATAATGAAATGATTACTACAGGTCAACTATATATCCATCACCTGCCATAACCTTTTTTTTTTGTAGTAAGAGCACCTAAAATCTTTCAGTAACTTTTCAATGTACAATATTATTAACTACAGTTCTCTTGCTGCACATTATCTCTCTAGATTTGCTCTTCTTACACAGGTGCAGGTTTTTACCCTTGACCTACACCTTCCCACTGTGCCACTGCCATGTGGCACAAAATATTGCTGTTAAAACATCTGATGCCAATCTGGTATCTTTTCCCTTTTAAATTACTTGATATTTCTGTCTGGATAACAAAATAATGGTTTTACATTTAGTGCTTCTTTTTAAGTTCAACTATTGTTCTCCAATTGGCCTCTCTTGCTTTTAGTATTTTTGGAAATTTTTTGATTGTTGGTCGCCAGTGTTATCAGAGGTCTCACTGTCTCATGCGGGTCATAGAGCTGTAAGTGGTGTGCTCCTGCCTACCGAAAATTTGGGGTTCACGAGGACAAGCTGTCGCTGTCGCTGAGATGTTTGGGAAGACGCTGCTTGTGGGTTTTGCTCTCCTAGGTGTTGTCTCGCTAACGAGAGGGGCTGGCAGGAGGTTCACAGCCTGTGCACAGGCCACAGGGCTTTCTCAGAACCCTCCTAACAGGCTTGAACATTTTGGATGTAAGTTTTTGTTGGTGTCTTTCTCTGCTTTTGTGTTTTGTTTTCATGACCAAAAGCCCACAGGCGATGTCTGCCAGGGGTTGCTTTGGCCTTCCCCTCAGGTCCCCAGCTTGAGACCGTCAGCTGCTGAGCTCTCACAGCCCTGTCCTCCCGTCTCCTTTGCCCAGTCACTGGTGGTGCTGAAGATGTTATCCACGGGTTTATTTTTTCTATACTCATGTTTGCTCTGTTTAGTTTTAAGGAGCTTGGAAGATTTAAAAAAATTATTCTGCTGCTATGGTCAGTCATATCATGGGAGGTTTATGGATTTTTAAAAAATTTACAAAAGTGTTATCACATTATAAATATCAATATGTGATTATAGAATTTCCTTTTTTAATACTTAAATTATTTTTTAAATATATCCATATGAAATGTATGTACATGTATGTATATGTAATTTTATGATTTTTTATGTGATATTTTCCCTCGTGTCAGTATACCACATTTAATTTACCAATTTACCTATTCATTTGCATTTCTGCTATTTTATAGTTTCAATATAACAAAAAAGGTTGCAGTAAAAATTCTGATATATTTCTGCTTGCGCTCATGTGTGACAGTTGCTATATGTATAAAAATATACCTTTAATCTTTTAAAATTTAAATCAGGTGAAACGGCTTTGTAAATGGAATATGGTATACAAATATTAGGAACTTTACTTATCTGAGATTCTTATATTTTTCTATTTTTCCAAAAGCTCTCTTACTTTTTGATAACTGTTCTTTTGGACAGGAAAGACCTGATTTTTTTTTTTTTTAATTAGAGCTTATCGAAGTAAACATCCCATTTCCCTTTACAAGTTCCTTGAAACCACTACCGTTCCCTTTAACAGCTCAATAGAGCCGAAATAAAGAAGCCTTGTGTGAACACCTCTGTGTAATTTTCTGTAGTGGTTATTCTTTTAGTTTGTTTTAAATAAAACAACCTAAAAAGAGAGAGGAGGAATATATTGGATTTCTTCTCAGGCTTTTCCATCCTACATCTGTGTTCTTGGAATTTCTGCTTCAAGCACTTTCCTGAACAGAAACAAAGTTGCTTAGTTTGCACAATATTTATCAATGAATAAGTGAGCCTGGCTCTCTGGCCTGGAGGCCTATGCTTTTCATTTGGGTAAATTAACTTAGGAACCCCAAATTGAATTTCCTGCATATTCTTTTGTTGAAGAAGCAGTAATCCTAGTGTTTTTAGATATGATCCAGGCAGCTGTGACTGCCCCAAACAAGGGTAGCTGACATTTCTGTTTTCACCCAAGTCACCAACTGTTTTATAAGTACACAGATTTACTCATACATTTGACATACCTTTATGGAGAGCACATGCACACTGTGTGTCCAGCTATGGGAGGTGCTAGGCATGCAAACAGGAAGAGGATGATGGTGATGATGCTGATCACAATGACAATGTGCATAGATATATTTTCTTCCTTATAACAGCTTATAACAGAGGGTATTTTTCTAGTGTATGAATATACTGCATTTAATTTATCAATTTCAGGCTGGCTGCAGTGGCTCACGCCTGTAATCCCAGTACTCTGGGAGGGCAAGGTGGGAGGATCACTTGAAGCCAGGAGTTTGAGACCAGTCTGAGCAAGAGTGAGACTCCAGCTCTACCAAAAAAAAAAAAAAAGTAGAAAAATTGGCTGGGTGTGGTGGTGTGTACTTGTAGTCCCAGGTACTTGGGAGGCTGAGGCAGGAGGATTGCTTGAGCCCAGGAGTTTGAGGTTACTGTGAGCTGTGATGATGCCACTGCACTCCAGCCTGGGTGACAAAAAAAAAAAAAAAATTATCAATTTCACTATTCATTCACATTTAGGGGTTCTGTAATGTTTATTTATTGTTCTGGTGATTTACATGTATTAACTGATTTCATCCTTACAATAACCCTGTGAGGTTGTCAATAAACAATTGCTCCCACTATACAAATGAGAAAAGGAAGGCACAGGGAGTTTAAGTAGTGTTCTCCTAAGTGTCAATAAGTCACAGGCCTGGGATCTCATCCTGGGCAGCCTGGCTCCAAAGACCACACGCCCAAGAACTCTGCTCTCTCCACCTGCGCAGAAGTAAGTACTCGCTGTCCTAAGGAGCGCATGGGCTAAAAGCTCAACGTGCAAATAAATGGATTGTAGTACAAGGCAATAAGAAACAACAGAGGAACACCTGGAGTACAGGCGTAGCTCCAACAAGAGCGGACTAGCTCACCTTTGCCAGGCTGGAGGAAGTCTGCCAGGGTGGACTTCTTGTTTTGAAGAATTCACAGGCTCAGACCAATCAGCCTAGATACCCGGTAAGAGCACACGCACACACGCACACAGGTGCTGGTGGGCGACAGTGACAGTGTGAGCTCAGGTATGGCAGAGTGGTCCAGTGGAAAGGGCTGTCCTTCCTCCCCTCCACCCCCCAGCGAGTCCATTTGGGTCATAAGTTCAGGCACTGCCACTTCTGAGTCTCACGGCCTTTGGCAAGTCACTTAACTCTCCTGATGGGGTCCTCACTTAACAACTTCACACGCGGTCTCAGTCTCCAAGGGAATAATTAATGCAGAAGTTCCTTGTAAATGGCAAAGTGCAGGCAACTGTGAAGGGCTGCTGCCACTCCTCAAAAGGACAAATGAGGCCCAGCGTGTCTCATGGCGGAAACGTGAATCACGACTCTATTGACTTTCTCCAGTGACAGCCTAATAAAACTGGATTTAACCTCTCAGTTCCAGCATGGAGCTCCTCAGGAAGAGTGTCAAGCACCACGTCTCACAACAGAATCAGGGCTGGGCAGTGCTGACCAATAGGCAGGCGCCTGGCGCTGGGCTGAGGATGGGCTCGCTGCTCCAGGCCACTCTGCAGGCCCTCCTTTCACCCTTCGCTTGCAGAAGGTGACTGTTTCTGTAGCAGGCGTCCTCAAACTGCAGCCCTGCTCGCGGGCCATATGCGGCCCGCCCCGAGGACATTTATCCAGGCCCGCAGGGTGTTTTTGCTGCTGCTACCTGTCCTGCTCAGCAACCTACTCGTCCCCGGGCCCACAGTGCGCATGTGTGGAATGTGCGCCGCACTCTCCGAGGGCCCTCCAACGGTCTGAGGGACAGTGAACTGGCCCCCTGTTTAAAATTTTGAGGACCCCTGCATGGTGACTGGAGCAGGTCCATTATTAACACAGTCACTCAAGTGGCCCAAACCACTGGAGCGACAGTGCTGGTGACCTGCAACTGGAAGCAAGGGCCTTCCCTGAAACAGTTCACGGAAACTGGGGAGTGTAGACCAAGCTGAGGGTTTATCCCAGGAGATCTGGCAGAATGGCTTCCTTGTTACGAGATTTGTATGAATGATTTAGTCTTTAATTACAAGAACTCTCACTTCTTAGACCTGACAAGTTTTACACCAATAATGGCCAGAGAAGGATTCAAGACAATATTTTTAAAAATGGAACCTCTAATCTCCTGATGATAAAGATTAAAAATTGAAATGATTCGCAGATTTTCCTAGGTACCAAGTCCTTCCATTCCCCAAGCTCTTTCTTGAGAGAGCCACGTTCCATTCAGATCATGGAGAACTTTCACTTAGGGGGTCCATGCGGTTGTGATCTGCTGAGCCCAACAGCTGAGCTGGCCAGAGGAGTCCGCCCCTTGCATGACAGGTGACGTGTGGACATGAAAGCCTCCTCCCGTCCAGCTCTGGGTCATTCTTGGGAATAATCATTGGCCCCTGTGTTCTCCTGGGGTCAGGGATAGTTTCCTTCTTTGGAGTCCATCACTTGGGGAGGCCACAGGGGGAAGCCACCAGGCCTGAAGGGCTAGAGTGCAGTGTGTTCCAGTGCTTGCTGGAGAGTTTCCCTTCACTCTGGATTTAGCCGGAAGATGCGACCATCATATGCACCGAGAAGAAGCAATGACACATCTTTAAATAGAGATGTCCCCCCCAAGTCAACAGATGTCATGACCTCAGGGTGGTTCCCAAGCTCAGCAGGCCACTGCTGCCCTGGCTCTCCCCACACGGCCACACCACATGTACCCAGGCCTGGGGCAACTCACCTCTGCTTCTTTCTGAAGTTTCTGGTGAAAGCATTGCCCCAGCAGCTCATTGTTGTCTGTCCCGCTCTGGCCGTGGTTGGGCTGCCATCAGTGTACACGATCCATTTCAGGAAACTTTCTCCCTGTGACTGGTTTGGAAGGCCTGCCTTTACCTCGACATGTCCTGGATGGCGCCTGACAAAAGCATCAGCTTTACCACATCCCAGGCCTTGAGGCTCTGCGGCTCCCACTTGCTTTCTGTCTGGCAGTTTGTGCTTGATTAATCTCCTGGCTGCTGTAAGCTACTGGATTTAAGCTACCCATTTACAACTTCTGGATCTTTGTTTGTTCAAGTTATTTTAGCATATTTTGTTGCTCCAAATTGTGTGGTTTAAAATGAATAATTCATTTTATGGCAATAAATGATTAAAGCCCCCAATTATTTGCATCCATCTGAGCTGAAGTCATGGTTGAAGCCCTGAGCCCTCGCTGCAGTAGCACTGAATGAGGAGCCTTGCGAGGACAAGCAGGATTGACACCGTGCATTGGAGAGTGCACAGCCCTGGGTCAGTGCTACCCCTTATTTATATTCTTCTCAGCTTATGGCCCTCCAGCGACCTCCATGCTCGCTCACAGGTGGAGCCAAAGTCGCCCTCTGCCCTAGTCTAGCCTCCCCTGTCCCTTGCGGTGGCCAGCACACCACCTCCTTCCTGCTGCTCAGCCACGCCAGGCACTTCCTCACCTTCACTTCCTCACCTTCACTTCCTGTTACCTCGGCCTGGATGCTTTCCCCCAGGTGTCCACAGGATGGCACCGTCACCTCCCCCGGGTCTTTGCCCAAAGTCACCTTTTCAGGGATTTGTCCTTCACCATTTGAACATCTAAAATTGCAACAGTTCCCCAGAACCAACTATTCCTTCTGCTGTATTTTTCTCCAGTACCCTTATCACCATTGGACATACTCTCTGTTTTGTTTATTTTATATTTCTCCCAACCAGAATGTAACCCTTAAGAGGATAACATATTTCTCTGGTTAGTTATCTCACTAGTACCTCTGCAAGAGCTTGGCATGATGAACTAATGGGGAATAAATTAAATAAATTTTAGTGGATAATAGACATTATATCTTCTTATTATATAAAGGATATCATTTGAAGATATTCCTCCTTCCATAATATCTCTTCAAGTAAAAATTAAATGTCTCTAAAAGAATAACTTTAAAACAACACAAAATCTCATTTTTCCACAGATATATTTCTAAGATATCTTTTTACTTTTTTGAAAACATTTTTGTTTCTGGCAATAAAAGTAATACTGAATCATTTTAGGACGTTCAAAAAAGTACAATCTTTTAAGTTGCTAATAATCCTACAGAGTTAACCACGGTTAGCATTTTGATGTACTTCCTTCCTGGATTTTATGTATGCATAAAACATACTTTCTATGAACAGTGATATGTATTTACACATATTTATGTGTAATATATTTAAATTGGGATTATATTATGTTTAATTTTATCATGTACTATACCAAGAACATACTATGTATCATTGCTTATTTTTCTAAAACATTATGTTCACAGGTATCTTAATATTATATCATAAAATCTATTAAATATCTTATTTAATTAGTCTGCTATTGTGGATATTTTTTCACTTTCATTTTCTATTTATTGTTTTTTAACAACTTTCATTTTTATTTATTCCAATTCCTTTAGTTTATTTTGCTTGCATATTTTACTTATCAATAATATTCTTCAAAGTTTAATCTGTAGTCCTTATGATCTTTCTAATGTCATTTTCTAAACTCTAAGTGGTTTAGCATCAAGATCTATTTACCTTTATTTCTTTGGTTTTAGCTATGTCTTACCTTCTTGTATTTTGTAGATTACATCCCATTTCCATGATATATTTCATAGCATGTTTTCACTGTGGGCAACAGCAGTGACTTATGGAGAGGCCAAGGCTGCCTCTCCTGTGGCTGCCTCTTCCTCCTCCTCCCTCTCTCGTAGTCTCCTCCCAACTCTAAGAACGGCCTCCTGTAAAGAGCATTCTCAGGACATGGTGGTCTCCCTGTGTGGCTGGTGAGGTCACAGTGGCCCCTGGAATCATGTTCCCAGCCATCTCATTCTGAAAAGAGGAGCATTCCATGTTCTAGAGTCTCTAACCTGCAGTCCCTGGTGTGGGGATGAAGGAATGTCACCTCTTGCCCAGCTTGATTTGGGGCAAGGTGAACAGTCCTAAGGAAGCTGCCCTATGGAGCCTCTGTAGTCCAAATGCTATCTTCGTTTCTCCCTCAGCCTCTGTCTTCATCACTTTTATTTTAAGCTTTCTATTGGTTTCCTTTGGAGGGCAGGGTTACAATTCTGAGTCCCCTCAGCCCCCCAGCGGGCTATTACTCCCACAGGCCCCAGTGTCCAGCAGGTCTCAGATCCTCAAGGATCAGACAGGTCTGCCCAAATTGCAGCGTTACAGAAGAGGCCCATTTCCTAAAAGTGTGGAGAGATGCTGTGGACGGGATGCTCTCTATCTGCATCCCAGCCATCACGGCGCATCTACAGGAATAGCCCGTGTTCCAGGAGTGCTGTCTGCCTGGGCTTCCCGTGTGCCCTCTGGTCCCTGGAGGGCTACTTCCCTTGGTGGAAGCATTTCCTCAGCTTTGCTGCCTGGCCACGGGCACATCCTTTGAAGCCTGCCTTCCCTCAGCCCCGCCGGACTGAGGACTTGAATCTCTGGTTGACCTGTCTACTGCTCAACGCCATGGCCCTGGCGTGCCCACGAGACTTTTGCCGTGCGGCCCATTCACAAGGGCAGGCACCTCTCTACAGAGGCACCTGAAAGCCTGTGGACTCCTGATTCTCAGGAGTGCAGCTGTTAAATGGATCAGGATTTCCTGGATGGGCTGAGCCGGCACCCCTTGGTGCAGACACAGGGAACCCAGTGGGCTTCCTGCCAGCGTCGGCTCCTCTGAAGCACCAGTTTTACTCTTCAGCATCGTCTGATTAGACAAACTGTAAGAGAAACGTTCTGATATATTGGCAAGAGACTTGGATTTTAGAAACCACATTTCCTTCAAATTTAAAGTTTTAAGCCCTCTTTTTTCTCCAGCTTTGTGCAGGAAAATAGCTTTAACACAGGTCATGGTGGGTGTGGGCTGGCACCTGTATCTGCTTAGCCTCAGGGGAACTGGCTTGTGCAGCAAGAACCTGCTTCCTCGGTGTCTCATCGAGAAGCCCCATTCGTTGTACGATCCGTGATCCAACATAACACCCTCTTGCCAGTGTGCACGCCACCTTCTCGGCCGGTTAGTTCTGCTGCAGTCCAACTTTAACCTTGATTTTCTATGCCAGGAGTGAGGCCGTTTCTGAGAAGACCCATCACTAGGCCTAGCCTTGGGCTGACGGGGTCCACCTGGAGCCCTTGGGCTGCCCTCTGGGGCGTGCGTGGCCACAGGTGAGAGTGAGATCGATTTCAAGGATTTGCTGCAGTTTATAAGTGAATTTTATCACAGTAACATCATTCTCACTCACGTGCCATCTGATGTGCTTTCTTGAGCAGGAGGGAAGGCCAGAAGGACTCAGTGTGTCCGGGATTTACCTGGTTCCCTAGGCACCCCCAGGGGCCCCGTGCTGGCTCATGGGTCCAGGGAAAGCAACTGCACTCTCATCAGGGCTCTAAACACTCAAATTGCACCCCTGCTTTTTTTGTAAATAGTAAATCCACCTGACATTGTGTAGATTCTGAAGAGGAAAAGTGCCTTTTCTACTCTGTTAAACAGCACTGAAATTCACCACCAGCTGGGGAGCAAGGCCACGGGGCCTTCTTGCCATCACACTTCTCTGTCGTGGGACTGGGAGCGCACAGCAGACTCAGCTCTCTGACAATCTCAGCCAGACGGGATAAGGGCCATTCAGGTGGGAACTTAAATTCTAGACTTTATGGTATAGTCATACCAGGAATGTTATGCAACTATTTAAAAACCATGCTTTTGTAGCTATTTTAAGACATAGAAAGATGTTTATAACACTATGCAAAGTTTAAAGAAAGGGTAGGACCCAAAACGACTTACTCAGTGTCAGGCCAGTTTGGTACCTGTATATAGATTCCGACCAAAATGTCAATGATAGATACTTTTGGGTGATTCCATTTTAGATAATTTCCAATAATTTTCAAATGTCTATATTGTGTTTGAATTATTTTTATAATAAAAAAGACACATTATTGAGTTAGCATAAGATTACAAAAACTTTTGTGGAGATAGGATAATATAATGAACCCACATCCATGGACCCATTCACCCATCTTTAAAAATTAGCCGAATTATTGGCTAATCTTGTTTCATCTATGCCACCTTCTACTCCCCTCTTGCCCATATTACTATATTTTAATTGACAGACTTTAAATTTTTATCACAGTTTTCAGTTTAAAAGAACTTGAGCAGACTGCATGGAGAGTTCCCACAGATTCCTCCCCACACTCCCTCCCAGTTTCCCATTAACATCTTGCTTGGAGTGGTACATTTGCTACAACTGATGGACCAGTGTTGATACATTCTTATTAACTAAAGCCATAGCTTTTATTAGGGTTCACTCTTTATTTAGTACAGTTCCATGAGCATAGCTTTTTATTCCACAATTTGTTGAGTGGATTATTCCCAAGGCTACACATATCTGAATCAAATTATTCATCTTAAGTATCTAAATTAACTTCCACCTCTACAGAACCAATGAGGGGATGAAAAAGCCCTTTAGGATGATTTGAAAACTACATAGTTGAGAAAACAGCAGCCCATACTAAAGTTCTTGGCTTAGAAGGGCAACTGCAGTTACACCAGGAGCTGCTGGCTGCCCGGTGTGTGGAGGGGCTGGGGGCCACGTCTGCCACCGTGGGCCTGGGAAAGGCAGAGCCGCGCTCCCTGGGGAGCAGTAACTTTAATTGGAGCACGGTGGTGGTTGAGACGCTGGGAGTGGGAAGGAGAGCTCAGAACTCTCCTCGAGACTGATTGGAGCCAAAACCTACAAAGGGGATTAAAAAAATTAAAAAGTAATCCTTCTGGCAACCTAATTTAATGGAGGATTTCTCAGCAGTGGAATGGGGTGGGGGGTTATGTACCCTGCCATGACATCACTGAGGCCTGGCAGCTCTTTTCCGGACACCTGCCAGACACTAATTAGTCAAGTCCTGGAGCAGGGATCCAGGTGGCAGTGTGGAGGGAGCAGAGGTCATTTTCCCGAGGGCATTTGCAATGAGTCAGAATTCAATGCCCATCTTCTTGACCAGTTATTAGACTTGTGCTTTGTACATGCATGAAGGGATCAAAATTGTCAAAGTCCGCTGACTTGGTCCCTAAATCTGTCATGCCAGTTGTGGAGACCACGTTGGCTGTTCGATATTCAACAATATCACCCAGCAGCATTTACTGAGCACTTAAGGATGTGCATTGGGCCCGGCTTTAGGGACACAGTGGTAGCAACACAGGTCAGGCCTCTGCCTCATGGTGCTGACCTTCCACTGGGGGACACTGTGCCTTGTGGACAGTGTGACATGCTCTTCATTTGCTTATTTCCAGGGGCCAAACCTGCCTTCGCCCCACCCTACTGTAACCAAAGGGACACATCTATTCACAGACACATGTTGCCTAGATTTTCTGAGAGTGAAGCAGACCAAACAGAATTCTAGGTTTCCCAGTTACCAAATATTCAGCCACTCACAATGGTGTGGGCAACCCCTCCTGAGTAGATAGGGGTTGCAGAGAGAGACAGATTCCAGTCACTTCTCACTCACAGGCCTGCCCCTTCCCCGCCAGGAGCACCATGCTTAGCCCAGGTGCATTCTGATTCTTTAGGATACTTATGTTAATCTGAAAAAACCTATATGTAAAAGCAACTAGACAACTTTAAAAAGGAAAACTAGGAGAAAGGATTAACTCTACATGGTGAAAAAATGTTTTAGATTCCCAGGGAAAATGGTACCTGGTGAGACTTCCAGATACAGCCTCTTCTCCCTTTCCATGAAAATACCTGGGAAGAAACAGAAAAAAGTGGGTAACAACAGAGTCTTCTTGAACATGCACTGCATACAGTTATCATGCTGGCAGAGGAACCGACTCCATTTGACAGAGAAGGACACTTCTGTCCTACTTGGGCAGAATGCAAACAGAATGTGAACTTCTGTTCACATGCTTGGGTGGCATGTGACTTCAGAGTCCCAGCCAGCAGGGGGCACGGTGTGTTCTGTCCAGCTCCTCCTGTATCCCAAGGCTATGTTCCTGCCATGGCCACTCAACGGGTCCCCCTTCTTCCTGGATGAATCTCCACAAACCTTAGGTGAGGACTAAGGAGCTGAACTAAGAACCACGTGCAGAGGCTGGCAGGGTTCTGAGTCCATCATGGGGCTGTGTGCTATGTTCCACTCATGGTCCCGTGCGGTTGGCTGTCAGGCCGCCAGGCAGTCATACATCTAAGCGGTGGGTAGTTCTCAGGGGTCCCTTGGAGAGCTCTGATAGCTGACCTGAGCCATTGTTCTCTTCTAGCTTGAGACAGAGGGAATCCGCCAGCCCAGTTCAAGGCAGACACTACCTTCTCTCATGGCTCGGAAACACATGCCACAACCAAGCCCGGCCAGGTCCTATGTGGGAAACTCTTGAGTTGACCAGAGAAGTGCTCCCTCCACTGTTTCCCTGACCCCCTTCCTCCACCCTACGCTTCGACAAACCTTCTCTTTCTACATCTGTTCAGGGTAGCAACTTCCACAGAATACAAAGTGGAAAGTAGGGGACCAAATGTAGTGGCACACAGTCTCCCTAATCCTTCCCTTTCCCTCTGTCCCCACAGTCTCTTCCCCACACAGTAGCCACAGGGAACCTTGGTATCAATTGATCAACACCTAAGTGAACATATAGGAATAACGTTTATCGGGTGTCGGGCAGGTGGGAGAGGGAGGGGATGGGTATATACATACATAATGAGTGCGATGTGCACCGTCTAGGGGAGGATGGATGGTCATGCTTTAAGCTCTAACTTAAAGGGGGAAAGGGACAAGGGCAATATATGTAACCTTAACATTTGTACCCCCATAATATGCTGAAATAAAAAAATAAATAAATTAAAAAAAATAAAATGCAAGTTGGCCCATACTCCTTCTGCTGGTGCCCCTCCAACACCCCTGGGCTTGCTGTCTCAGAACAAAAGCCTCTCCTCTCCACTCACTCCCCTCCTGCCACTGGCAGCCACATGCCAGGTGAGCTCCAGCCCCAGGCTCTCTGCACTGGCCGGGCCCTCCTGCTGGGAGGCTCTTCCTCCAGTGTGTGCATACTCTGCCAGATCCACTGCCAGCTTGGACAAGGATGACTTCTGTCTTTTACCCAAAGAAGACCTCAATTTCTGGAATATTGGTAATGGAAACAAGAGGTTTTGGCTGGGTGCAGTGGCACATCTGTAGTCCCAGCTACTGATGAGGTTGAAGTGGAAGGATCACTTGAGGCCAGGAGTTCAAGGCTGTAGTGTGCTCTGATCATGCCTGTGAACAGCCTGTGCACTCCAGCCTGGGTAACATCTCTAAAAAAAGAGTTTTGTCTTGAATTTCGGAAGTTGGTTTGTCTGACCTATGAAAACTTTTGAGAATACTTAGGGGTAATTCAACAAAGGGGGTGTGAACTGATCTTCCCTCCCATAAGTGATCCACTGAGGAGAGGAAGGGAATCTACAACTTATAGGAATAAAGTCACTTGTTAGAAAGGTGCTTATTCATATATTCATTCAATACATAGCTGCTGAGCACTCAGTCGGTGAGTTAGCAGGCAGGGCAGACACACCACACTGGATCAGAGGGCAGTTCTTTCCTAATGAGCTTATGGTCTGGTTGAGGAGACAAATATTAATTAAGTTGCCATACAAATAATTATAGAATCACAACTGTGATAATAGTATTGAAGGTGAGATAGACAGTTCTAGATTTGTCTGTTTGGGAGGTCAGGGAAGGCTTCCTGAGGAAAGGCACATCAGGCGTGGAACGTGAAAGATGAGTTGGACAGTGTTAGACAGGACTACAAGATTTCTGGCTTACATCCCTTTATGGACAGTGGTAAAATTCAGTGAAATAGAAAACACCAGAAGGCAGGAAGACCATGTGTGGGTAGGGTGGGGAAAATGATAGTTCTGTTTGGGACTTTAGTCTGAGGTACATTTCAGACATATAAGAGCCAATATCAAATATACAATTGAATATTACTAGATATAGCAAAGAGAACATACAGACTAAATGTGGAAATGAGGGCAGAGGTGTGGCTCACGTCGCCTGCCATGCTGTGTGGAAATGGAAGCCCAGGCTGCACAGGGTTCCTCTGAGGAGAGACCACAGATGGAGTGGGAGCGGGCCCAGGTAGCCTCAGCGAGCTGTAACATCCCAGTTTAAATAAAGAAGGATGGGCTTTCCAAGAATGCAGAAAAGTTTCCATATCACCAGGAGGAAAAGTGGGGGACTATGGCTTGAGAGAAGTTGAGGGGGAATTCTTTGTACTATTGTTACAACATTTTTGTAAGTCTGAAATTCTTTCAAAATAAACAGTAAAAAAAGGGCATTTTATTGAGGCTTATTAGGATGAAGGAGGGGCCTGCCTCTCCATTTTTGATAAGTGTCCCCATGGACAGGGACCCTCCTTAGCATGGTTCATTTCCTCCCATATCCTCTTCAGAAGGCCAGTTTCACTTCTTGAAGCTTATATGCTCCTTCTCATATGCTACACATAACCTCTGCACCCAAACACTGCTGGCCTAGGACGTAAACTGTTACAAAAGGGTAGATCATTTAACTTTTTAACCCTTTATATTTAAAGAAATGCTAGTAGACTATTACATGTATACTACATTTTCATATGTCCCCACTTATTTATTAAACAAACAAACATGCAGTTAATTGAGGATACTGGACAAATTACTACCAATTTGTACCAGTAAGGACAGGCTAGGTAGAACAAAGGTTGACTTCTTGCTCAAATGTACATCCAGGGTGGGCTGGCAGAAAGCTCAGCTCATAGTTCTCCCTCTAAGACTCCATCTTGACACTCCCACGATGGCTGCAGCAGGGAAGGCAGGGCTGTGAGTTAAATGCTACAGCTAAATCCTTTGGCTTGGGAGCCACACACATCGCTTCTGCTCACTCCTCATTAGCTACAGGTAGGCCTTTGTTATGCCTGACTTCCAGCGAGTGTGGAAGTCTCCTTCCTATGCATGTGAAATAGAAGAAATCCAGAAAGACAGCAACTCATACCATGCAGTTTAAGGTTCTACCACAAGCAATAAAAGTCAATAAAATCATGACGTTGTAGCAGAAACAGCTAATTGCTGTGAACGTCCATTCTCCTCCACTTGCTTACTAATAGAATCCTGGTACATCAGTGCCTACTGGAAAAGTATCTAACTTTATGGACACCCTAATAGCTATGGCTGTACATACAACACAATTCTGGCTGTTTGGATAGAAACAGAAGTCGTTAAGTAGGGCTTAAAGCAAAAAAATCTTTTTGGTGGTCAGATAAGGTTGGCTTGTACCTTTGGCCCTCTGCTCTTCCATGCCATCCATCTTCTTTCTTCCACCTTGGAATGTGGACACGTGTGTGGGTGCATCAGCCATCATGTAACCGTGGCACAGAAGCCTCACACATGGGGCCTGAATCCTTGTGACAGCGCTGGGCCTCTTGACCAGCGGAGGACTGATTCCCCACATTGCCACAGGCAAATAAGCCAGCTCTGACGGGTCTTCTATTATTTGCAGAGAAACGCAATCTAAATTATGCAAATAAAATATTTTTATTACTATATATCATAAATAATGATATATTCATATAGTATTACAACATGTAGCATTTGAGGAATATTTATAAAAATCACATTACTCTCATCTTTCAGGTAGTTAAATAGCATATAATTTTATATAGTGAATTTAGAACAATTTTTCTACAATAAAACTAAGGGAAAATGGAATATTATCTACATATAAGATCCACTTTGGGGAATGATGAATTTTATGCTTTGATCTTGTAAAACGAATCAATCTAACCTAATATTAATAATTTAAGACATTAAAGTTAGTTATTCAAACATAAATATAAATAATAAAGTTGTAAATATGGCAGTAGTATATATTTCTCCTCCAATTAAGGCATTCTGTTTTTTGATATAAATTATTTTTAAACATGTAGTTTGTTTAACAATACATGTATTGACAGCCGTACCTTCAAAGAACCTTAAAAAATTAGAGAATACAACATTAATGTGATACTATAAGAGACTTAGATAAGTCTCTTAGATAAGCCTTTTGGAAATTCACTATGAGAAACAGCCTGCTCCTTGAAAAGAAAAGAAAAACTCTGGTTGGGACATAAAATTAAACTCATCATTTGGCAAATTTCTTGCTCAAATACCATGTCTACATGCATTTCTGTTTCAGCAATTCTGTTTTATTGTGACTTAAATAGAATTTACCTTAATTTGTTTGCTTTACTGAAAAAAAAAGAATGAATTACAGTAACCTTTTCATCATGCTTGCCTCACAAGAAGATGACTCTTAGGAGAAGCTGTTCCAAGTATAAGAGCCCCACAGCAATCCTGTAACCTTTCTGAAATACCCATGTAGGATCTTGAGGGACCCTGGCCAGTGTCTGCATTTAGGCAACTCTGTCTGGATCGCCATACTTTTACTCTGCAATTCAGGACTTAGCTCCAAACCTCTTTGATAACTTGTTCTGACTTCAGGAAAAAGCACTCTATCTTGCAGTATCTCCATTGAGCTACCACTGAGGGCTTGAAAGTTGCTTTTTAAATGGTCAGATGAGGCTGGTATGTACTTCTGGATCAAAAATGAACTAAGAGGAACCTAGAAAGATCATGGTTGTGGTACCTTTGGTGCTCTCTTCAGATGTCCCAGACCTGGGAATGGGTGACAGGGATGCTGGTTGGAAAACATTTCTTCCTTGGACGTGGACATTTCAATATTTCTACACTCCACATCTCCATGACACTGGGTTATTCTTTCAATATTTCCTGCATATTTTACTTCTCTGCAAATATTTTCCTCAAATCCACTGTCTCAGTGCTGGGCAGCCCAGCTCAGATCTCTTCCAGATTTCACCAGTCATCCTCTATAGATGTTCATGACTTTCTGTCTACATTCTCATCTGCCTTGTATCTTAGGTTTACTTCCTCACTTGTCTGCCAGCTCTTAGAAGGAAGACATTGTTCTTATTCTTCTCTGAGGCCCCCAGGAGTTTGGCACAAAGTGTAGGAGCCTAGGAGCTTCATGTGTGCTTGAACAGCATTAAGGGACAGCTGTGATTTTCTCTACCATGTGGCTGATGCTTTTTCCATTCCATTCATAAGTGGGATTAATTTGAGATCTGTACAGTGGTCCGTAGCCCTTGTAAAATTAAAAGTGAAGAGAATTTTGGCTAACAGAAGAAATGGAGAAGGACCAACTTCTAGTTTTTTATGCCAAAGTTTAGGGCATTGCTGCTTCTTTGTGAACTTCTCCGATCAGCTGAAATAAAACTTCTCTTAATTTGGGGCAGATAAGAGTAATTTTGGGCAGATAACAGCTCTGGGAAGTTGTCATTGCTGAATGGCTTGGCAGTGATGCTGCTACAAAATGACTATCCAAGAATTTTTTTTTCTTTCTCACTTATTTAAAAAAATCCACAATTACTTGATTTAAAAATAATAGATCAAGATCTTCTGGCACTACTTAAACTGAGTGAGCCTCAGGTGTCACCTGAGAAACTGTCCAGATGGCCCAGCATTTGGTAAATGTAACAATTCACATCTCTTTGTATTTTTTTTTATTTTTTATTTTTGGTCTTCAGTTGATTACATGATGGAAATATCGGGAAGCAGGAAGTTGTACAGTGGGGTGAGCCCTCACAAAGGACTCCAAGAGCAAACTTTTAAGGTGCCAGGCTGGCGACCGTGCGTGTGCTCTCATGGAAGAACTCACCTTAAAAAAGGTGAACCTGATGAGGCTCACTTCCGGCTGCAGTGCACTCCTGAAAAGCACAATCTCTGGGCTCGGCCCTGCCCTCGCCTCACACCGGGCTTCAGCAAGGAGCACAGCAGACCCATCAGGGAAACACCACGCCACCCCTCTTCTCTGCGCCTGTTAGATAACTGAGTAGGCCGCGTGCGCCGGACAAGAAAACCCACCTTGGCCTTCCTGTTTGCCACCAAGCCGTCACTTCCGGGAGTCACACAGACACTGGGCGTGCGCGCGGTGTCCAGGTCTGTCCTGTCCGGCGAGCCGGCGGCGGCGCTGAGGTGGCGTTCCGTGCCGGGTCCGGAGCCCCAGGTGCAGGCGGCCTGGCTGACCCGCAGTCTGGCTCCGCAGGGGCGAAGGGAGCGAGGGGAGGAGAAGACCGGGCTGGCGGAGGCGACAGGAGAGCCCCCCGTTGTCCCGGGGCCAGCGGGCTCCGAGGGGCCCTGCGCTGCGGCCCAGCGCCCTTCTCTTCCCACCTGCTCTCCGATGGTTTCATGAGCTTTAAAATATTCTGCGACACTATAATTTTGTCGCGCAACCCTTAAAGTCCTTCTGTAACGACGACGCCCAGCCTTTGTAGCAGACTGCTGACGGCAGCGCTTCCACTCCTGAGGCAGGCAGGGCGGTTTCCCTGGCCGGGGCAGCAGGGCGTCTCCCTTCTGCAGCCCGGGCGGGGACGGCCAAGCGCGACCCCTGTCACCCGCAAAGCAGTGCCAGGTGCAGTTTAGTTTTGCATGAGGGAACGTAGAGGGGGAAACTCAAGAAGAAAACATTCCTACCTCTGCCGGGGAGGACACGCCCTTCTACTTCAGGGCGCACTTGGGCGCCACTGCACCACCATCGTGGCCCATCTTCCAGCCCACGGTAAGGGCCCAACTCTCTGCTCTCAGGCCGATATTCCCTTCTTACCCCTTCCCCCACTTCCCTGTGTCCCTTAGCACAAACAAAGCTGTGTGCTGATTCCCTCCTTTTTTATGGCAATACTTATTTAAGGAGTGAAAAGGAGAAAGATGGGCCATGGACAGAAGGCGGGCTACAGAGTACCAGAGAATTCAGGTATCTGTGAGGCTGGAGGGAGCCTGTCTTCAGGGTGAGGAGGCAGGCTCAGCAAGGGCTGCGTCCAGCCTCGGAACAGCCAGGAGCAGGAGTCATGCTGCTTTCCATCCCACTCTGAGTGGGCCGTCAGGAATGCTGGCATAACAGGGCTTCTCTGGCTGTTTTCAGTTGTATGCAGTTGGTGTTTGAAAGAGAATTATGTTTAGGAATAGGGCTGCTCTGGTGGTGAGGAAGGAGGGCTGGACTGGGAATGAGAAGACCCATGTTCTGGGTCTAGCCCAAACTACTTGTGCGACCTTAACTGGGTCACTTAATACTCAGGGGGCCTTTTTGCCTACAATGGGAAGAGCATCCTATGGAGTTGTGCCCAGTGTGGAAACTACCTGGAGTCTTGCACATCTATTACCACTAATTGCTTATTAGCCATGAACACGTTCCTACCTAACTTCTGACATAATGCTTGTTACATTCAGAGGAAGAAAAATGACCTGGTGTGAGACACATTGGTGGTGACAGAGGACAGGGGAGAGCCTGGTAGAAATCCTGAGGGTGGGTGTGGTCTGTGGCCCCAGGCCCAGAAGAGGGGGCACCCAGATAGAGGTACTCCCAGAGAGAGGATGCAGAGATGCTAATGGCAAGCCTCGCTGCATCAATTTTACATGTGTTTGCACCTGTACTGCCTGAGGATCCAGGCTGGACCTGGTGGGAAGTACGTGCCTTCAAGGACTTGCCCTGCCAGCAGGGGAGCTAAGATGGGCCATTATGCCAGATTTGTATTTTCAATAGTGAATGGCCCATATGCTGATGAATGGGACTGATTTTCATTTACATTTGGAAATGGTTTATTCTGAGGAGGGGCTTTCCTCTCCTTTGCAAAAGGATTTAAAAAGCAGAGAGGGACACAGGCTCCACCCCAGCCCATGGTCAGTCACCTTGAGTCCCATGGCAGCTGATGCCAGGATGACAAATGGGAGCACCCCAGGAGCTCTGGTAGCCCTGCCAGAGGCATGCCCCCGGCCTTAGGCCTGTGAGGTGCAGCACCAGAAGTGGGGCTGGAATTCTAGTCTTTTTTGAGCATCCTCTCACAGAGGATTTTTTCCCTAATCTAGAGAAAAAGCCTTCTAAAATAGACCAAGGCCAGAAGACCTCTATAAAGCCTATAAAGTGATGAATATTTTTCACACATATTAGCGTTGGCTCCTTATCATATTATATCATGCAGACAGGAAGTTTATTTTATATTTATTTTTATTTTTAGTCGCTAATAGCACTTACTAATGCTGCACAATAATTCTGATGAATGGATTTATCCTTACCTTATTTTTGTTGAAAATTGTTTTCCCATGAGGGTATCTGTTTAGGTTTTGAAAAAAGCACTAGATCTTTTTATTGAAATACTATTTTTTATATATATATATATATATTTATGTTGTGAAGTCTAATATAAAATGAACATCCATAAACTTAGTACACAACTTGAGAAGCTATCTTTATATTTTTCCCCGACTTCATCCCTTCCTTTCATGAAATCCTGAATTTTGTATTATGCCTATAATTGTTCATATAAGTATGTATCTCCAATTGTATTGTTTAGAGTTTACAGAGATTGGCTTTGTTTAGAAGTATGTAGTCCAGTGGTTACAAATAAAAGTTTTGTAATCAAATTGATTGTGTTGAAATCTCAGGTGCAATATTTACTAGTTATGCAGCTTTGAATGCATTACTTACTTTCTCTGAACATTGGTTTGTTCATCTCCAAATGGTGGTAATCCTGCCCACCTCATCTCTCTCCTAGGGTTGTCCTGAGGATTTAATGAAATAAGGCTGTGTACATGTCTTCCTGGTCCATGATCGGCTGTCAACTTATGTTAGCTCTTTTCCCTCCTCTGCCCGAGATGCCCCTGGGAAGGCCTGGGAAGCACTCTTACTCTTCACCACTGGCACTGACTCCAAGTGACCAGACCTTAATATAGCAGCAAAGGAGAAACTGCAGGAATGAGCTAGAGTGATAAACTTCATTTACAGCCCTTACTGTGTCCACACGGGAAAGACAAATGAGCCGGGCAGTGGACAGTGGGTGCCATTTCCGGATCATTTATTAGCAAGTTGCTCAGCCTTGGCAGGAAATTGTTCATCATTTTCAGATGAGTAGAGAATTGCAGAACCTTCTAACTGTCCTCCCTCATTCTGCGCCAGCATGGCAGATGCAATTGTTCTCGCCAAGCTTTCCCTCCCACGGTGCCTTATCAAGATAAGTGACCTTAGATGACAGTTGCCAAGTGATCTGCTGAATCCAAGAGCCCTAAACTCGGAAGGGGGCCGGGGCCAGGGCCAGGGCCAAAGGCTTCCAGGGCTGGAAAGCCAGGCCGGAAACCCCAATAGATAAATGAAGACTTCTGGAACAAGATGAGAAGATGAATAAACTGTTTGCTTTGAGCATGGACATGATGTTCCAGAAAAATCCACTTTGGCTGCCAAAGTAATGCTTTTGGAATTCAGGAAGAACCCCTCCTCACCAGGACTCCCACATACAGGCTTAGTGCTCAGGTCTTGCATACAGTGTTTCATAGCAATCACTGAGTTGAGTTCATTGTGCAGCGGAGGAACTTGAAGCCCAGAAAGCAAAAGTTATTGCCTAAATTAAAATATATAGTAAGAGGCTGACTTTGATTCCAAAGCAACATCTGTCTGATCCCAAAGCTCAGGCCTGCTTTATTACCCCATTGTGTGTCCCTCAGCAGGGTGACAGGTCACCACGGACAGGACAGCCACTGGCCGATAGTGTCTTCATCATGGATTGTCTGCTGCATTCAGAGGGACTTGGTGCTGAATAGGTGAGGTATCTTTGGCCTGTTTGCTTGTCTCTCATCTTTAGAAGCCCATTCTATCTGGTTACAGTGATTTCAGGTTGGCTAAGGTTTATGGGCAATGGGCAACAACACGTTTGTTGTTAGAAGTCAGAGGGATGTTCATGTTATCCCATGTGCCAAGAAGGCAGAGACTATCTCAACCAGTTCATGAAGGCAGAAGTCTTTCAGGAAAAGGATATGGCTAAGAGTTGTAACGGGAGGAAAAGGTGTCTGCGTCAAATCTCCAATCTAAGTCGATAAGTATAGGCCCTAAGATGTCAAGACAATAAGCAGAGCAGAAAACATTGCTTTGAGCTCTTAGGACTCGCCTGGAAGTAGAGGAGACCCTACAGCCTGGAGCTGGCAGGTCAGGGGATTGGGTTTCTGACCTTACAAGGGCAGCCCATGCGAACTGCAGCTTGCAGTGGGGGCGGTGGGGAAGGCATGGTGATATCAGCTATAGTTGAGTTATTTGCCCAAGAACAGACTAGGGTTAGAGGGTAGGGGCTTTTGGTTTTGGGATGAGGGGCACATGAACAATATTCAGGAAATATTTTAAATAGTCTTAAGTTTAAAATTAAAATTATTGTCACAAAACTATGTGATTCTTATTCTCTGATAGAATAAACACTAATTTATTTGTATCTGTAGAGAGTAGATGTAAGCATTTGGCTACAGTTTTTTTCTTGTTTCACTTAACATCTCACCCTCTATCCCTGCTTTAATTCTCCTCCCCCTCCCACTTAATTATTTAAAAGAAAATCCAGATATTATATCACTTCATTCATAAATGTTTAACTATATGTATCTAAGAGAAAGGGACTAATTTAATGAACATAACCATTTTCATACTAGAAATATGAAAAATAATTTCTACATATCATTTAACATTCAGTCAATGTTTAAATTTTCCTAATTATTTTCACTGCATTAAAAAGGGAAATGAACAAGTGTACCCCTTATATTTGGTATCTCTCTATCTATCTCAACAAGTCTCCCTTTCTCCCTCCTTCTTTTTGCTTGTTATTTATTTTTAGAAGAAACTGAGTCATTTGTTCTGCAGAATTTTCCACTTTGTAGATTTGCCTGACTACATTCCGTGGTGGTGCTCCTCTGTCTTGCGCCATGTTAAGCTGACAATTAGATCTGGAGGCTTGATTAGATTTGTATTTTTTTGCAAGAGCATTCCCCACTTGTTGCTGTGTTCTTCCCACTGCATCTTACCAGGGGCACAGGGAGGCTGGTGTGTCTCTTTGGGATGTGTGAAACATCAGTGGGTTCAGGTGATGGCAGCCTCATCCATTCATCAAGAAATTTCTCATCAACTTTCCACCTGATGGATCTGGCAGCTATTCATGGTCGTTTCCAGATTCATTATTTTATTAGGGTTGCAAAGTGGCCATATTCTAACATGGCAGTTCTTTTATTAGCTGGAATTATTCTGTAAATAAAAATTTTTGGTCATTAAGTGATTGATTTCCCCTGAAAATAGTTTATATAAGAAAGTCCAGATAGATGCTCTATTATTTCCATTTATTTATCAGTTTTCAGAATAATGATTTGATATTCTGGCAATATCCAATGTGACTGAAGCAGTCTTTTTTGCTATCATTATGAACTCTTGAATTTTAAGTTTTTTTTTTTTTAAGTTAAACTTACTCATTGGAATCATTGTTCTTTTTGAGGACATTGTTCTAACTTTGGCCAGTGAGAATCCTTTCAAATTGACCCTCAATTTTTTAGACATTTCCCTGATAGTCTGGGTTAGCTTCTTTGTTTTCTGGCATGAAAATATTCTAGAATCATCTCATACAATTTCTGATGAGACCAGGAATCAGAAGTTTTATTTTTTCCCCAGTGGAGTCCTAGGAAAAATGTATAGAAACTATAGTCTGAATGTTACCAGTGATCATTACTACTTGGTTTTCACTGCTTTTTGGGATTTTTCTTAGAAATCAAGGAAATATGTATTTCCGCTAAGCTTGGAAATACACATTTCTTTTTATTTGAAAAAGAAAAATACGTTATGAGTCCATATTTGTATTTCTAATTCAAATTTAAGATTACTGGAATTTTATTTAATGTCTTTGATTTTATGTTAATTTTCTTCATTCTTACACTAAAAGTTCTTGATTCTTAATAACACCGTGGTATGTGTGTGGATGTGTGTGCATGTGTGTATGGTTTCAAAATAATAATATCAATAGCATCAATTAATATTAATAAAAGAAGACTATTGAATACTATTTAAAATTTCTTTGTAATCTTTTTGTCCTTAAGATATATTCCTATAGGGATAAACAGTTCCATTTCTGTGTTTTAAATTTATTTAAAATCATTCTCTATATTAAACAACAATCTGATATATAGTTAGGTTCATTTATTTTGTTTTGATTTGCAAGACTTTTTTTTCAGTTTGGTTAAATTTTATTTTAATATTTAACTACGTAACATGGCTACAAGATTCCAAATTCTAAACTATAAAGCAAGTGCATTCAGAGATGTCTAGCTTCTGTTCCTATGTCTTGTCTCTTATTTTCTCTTTCTTTCACAGGTAACCATTTTTCTAAAATTAGGTTTTGTTTTCTTCATTTCATTTTTTAAGTAAAAGAAAACAGGCACGCACATATTTATGCTTTCTTCTGTCTGGACAAAAAGTATCATAGCATACTCACTTTTCAGAACATTGCCTTTTATTTTTTAATGTACCCATACATAAAGATCTTTCTTACTCTCTTTAACAGTGGCACAGTCTGTGTGGATGTATCATAGTTTATTTACATTGTTCCACATTGGTGGGCAATGGGGTTATTTCAGTCTTTTTCTGTTACAAATAGTGTAATAAACAGCTTTGTGCATGTGTTATTTTGCATTTTTTTGGTAACAAGTTGAATGGGCTTAGAACTTATCTTTGTTATAATATTCCAGGGGCTAGGTAAGTAGAATTATTCACTTAGTATACAGATATTACTGTTGCTTATTATTTGCCAAAGACTGTGCTAGTTTTGGAGAAAGAGGGTTGGACAGACAGGATGGTCCCTGCTCTTGTGGAGCTTATGACATAGCAGGGAAAGTACATGACTAATCATGGAAAAATGTATAATTAAAGTTGTGATAAACTATGTGGGGAAAATGAAAGGAGCAATCTAAACTGGACCTAGACCATGGTGAATGGCCAGCAAAAGCCTCCAAGAGGAATGACCATTGGGTAGGTACCTGAAGGGGAGGAGGCACAGCCTAGGCACAGATGCAGAAGACTGAGCCTCATCTGAGTGAGCAGGATGGGAGAAGTGCTGAGGCAGGAGAAAGGATTGCATTTTGAGCAGGGAAAGGACAGGGAGTCTGGTCACAGGCAAGGAGGATGGGCAGGGAGGGGCACGACTAGAGGTGTGTGCAAGGCGCAGGTGACAATAGTCTGGTGGAACTTTGGACTCTATCCTAGACTAAAGAGGATGCCATTGAAGAGATTATGTAGTGGTGGGATCCAATGCAGTCTTTAAAATGTCTTCCTGACTTCTGTGTCCAGGATTAGGGAGGGATGGGAGCAGAGACACAAACACCACGAAGGGACGACTGTAGGAGTCCAGGAAATTGATGACAATAGCTCTGCCTAGGATGGTGGCTGGGGGTGGAGAGGATGGAGTGGGTTGAGCCCTCTTAGAGGAAGACTAGATCGGAATGGATGGAAGGATTGACTGGATGAGAGAGAAGGAGATGCCAAATTAATTCGTTGACTTGAGCCAAGGAACTGGCTTACTGAGATGGATGACCTTGAAAGAGGACCAGATTGGGGTGGTGGAGACTGCCAATTTGGGACATCTTAATTTGAGATGTCTATGAGAAATCCAAATGGAGACACCGTGAAGGTATCCGTACCCTCTATGTGTATCGGGAGCTCTGAAGGCATGGGCTGGAGGTTGTGCACAGGCACAGGGTGGTAGGAGTCTGCCCAGGGGAAGGGCACCATGTGAGAAAAGAACTTGCCCAAGGGCTTAACACGAAGAACTCTAGTGCTGAGGGCCCAGGGAGAATAAGATTTCTTTCTGCTTAAGATGGGATTATTTTTAGCAATAGCGGCAGTGGAAATTATTTTTCCTTAATAATGCACATTTACAAATTTCAGAACAAAAGAGATCCTTGAGATATATAGTCTGGCTTTGCCATCTAATTGAAAAGAAAAGAAGTTGGAGAATTCTGAAGTTATTTGTCTATTGCCTGCAAGCCAGTACAACCTGCCCATACAGGTAGCTGACCTCACCAAGGGAGGAAATAATCAATTTAGTTCGGCCCATAATTTGTTAATGACTTCATCAAGATATAATCGACACTAATTTTTTTCACCTGCAAAATTAGTATCAGACATTATAGTTAATTCTCGATGGTGAGTCTAACTCAAGGTAGAAAAATTAGCCTGCAAATTGCAGAAAAAAAAATTGGGAAGAAAAGTTAAAACCACAAAGTGTCTCTTAGAAATCCTTCTCTAAGTGCAAGAGGGTTGTCTCCTACCAGATCGTCTAGAAGGAGTGTGGCTTCTCTGGAACATCATAACCTTCTCCTTTGGTGCAGCTGCCCAGGAGTATGCCCAGGCCCTTGCTGGCCGGGCAGATGCTAATGACCACAGGAGGCAGGTGCAGCTGCAATTAATGTCCCTTGCTACTGTTCCTTCTTTTCCCTGCCTCTGGGCATGTGGTAGGATTGCCCATCTGGGGGTGGGGGGATGAGTTGGGAGTGGAAGTGCCACTTTGGCTGCAGGCCAGAGCTTTTAATTGCCAGCCTGAGACTATCTACAGTCTCTTGCATTTGGGCACAGTGACTAAAATCTCTGAAGTAGTGGCGGCCCATCAGGCTGGGTTCTGTGAGGAGCAGAGCTCCTTTTATGACCTGAAATGGACACATAACATGAACAAAATATAAATTTCCCTTATTTTAAGGCACTGATATTTGGGGGTTGTTTTTGACGATATAGCACAACTTAGCTTGTGTTGACCATGGTCTGCTTTTCAGGGGCTCAGTGGACAGTCTGTGTATTTATTAATAGTTCTTCAAGGACAAGTAGACACTTCCGTTTTCCCTGATCCTGGACTTTTATCCTCAAGTGGAGGTCAGGCACCAAGGCAGGAGATGGGGATCCCCACGGTGGTCTTCTCTGCCAGGAGCACCCAGACCCGCGGGGGCGCCTGAGGGAGCGGTAGGGCTGCAGCTGCAGGGAGCAAAGGAACAAGCCGAGGTCAGGACACCCGCCAGCAGCAACGGAGGGGAGGGGCACGATGGGGCTCCGGGGGACCACACTCCCTGGGCGACTGTGCCGTGTCCATGAGATCGTCTGGCTTTCTTGTTACTTCCTGCTTCTTTCCCCAAAGGAGCTAAACAAACAGTAACCCACTTCACATCAAGAGAAAGAACAGATCTAGCAAAATAAAAGGAAGCAACTCATCCAGATTTGAGACAGATAAGAATGAGCAGGGCCTTTCTGGTCGTACTGGGGGTGCCTGGAACTTAACCCCAGGAGTGTGAGCAACTGGGAGGTCAAGTGGCCCCTGCTGTCTGGCCTCTGGCATTTCTGAGAAACCCAGAGGGAGGTTGTATATATAGCTGAGTTAGGGTCTCATGTTGGAGGGGAGCACTCACCCCAAAGTCTCGACCAGAGCAGCTGAGGTCACGTGAAGAAACGACCCTCTGCCACACACGCCCACCCCATTCTCAGCCACGCCACAGCTCCCGACGACTGCCGACTGCTGACGCCAGCACGCACGTCCCGCGGCCGAGCACATTCATGGATTCCGTCTTGGAGTGGCCGGGATTTCCTGTGTGTGGCCAGATGCCTGTAGGGGAGGGCCTCTCCCGAGAGAGGCAGATGTTGCATCTTTGATACAGGCGGGTTTATGAGAATGAAGCCCTGCCGAGGGCAATTCCTAACTGCTTGGACTCTGGGAGCCAGTTGAGCTTTTTCACACAAGCTGGTGAAGTCCTTTTTAAATGTTGAGCTATCACATGTCCTTGCCATTGAGTCCGGTCCTCCTTATCCCTAGGCAGGCCCAGGGGCAGGGCTGCACCAGGGCTCCCCAAAGCATTTGTGGCTCTGCTAAGAGGCATAACAACCGAGGGCCGATGGTCAGCATTGACTGTCAGCACCCTACCTCTTCTTGTGGTTTCCAGGACATACTTCCTGACTTCCTGCCTCCCTCCTATACTAGGTACCAGTGGAGCTTCCCTTACAAATGGCCAATAACCGCAAACAAGCATAGCGTTTGGGGTCAGGCAGGAACAGGTCTCCGTTCTCCACTCAAGACCTCTGAGATGAGATCTGTTTTCCCTCTCCTATGTTTCCCGAGTGCGAGGCAGAGATTCACTGGAGCAGGCATGCTGGTCACTGCTGGTGCCAGTGATGGTGTGGGTTAGGCAGGGAGCTAGAAGGAGGAGAATAGCTAAGAGACTGGGAAGAGTCAGCCCCAAACATCGCAGCTGTATAGTAGGAGCAGAGGGAGCTGTGCTGTCACCCAGGCCTGCCTGCTCTGCCTCCCACAGTCCTGCCTTTGTTAATCCATCCTGAGACAGCAACGCCCAGTCTATACCATAGTGGGGCAGGGCAGTGTGAGGGGCACACTGACTCCCAGATTGCGGAGCCCCTTCAAAAGGGTGGTGAGTGACAAGCAGGAGCGAAGTCTGTAGGTACCAGTTACAAGCTGTGTGATCTCTGCTGAGTAACAAAACCCTTCCATCTGAGTTCACTTTGCCTTGCTATAAAGGAGTGTCTGAGGCCCAATAATTTATAAAGAAAAGAGTTTTATTCAGCTCTTGGTCCTGCAGGCTATACAAGAGCTGTGGCACTAGCACCTGCTTCTGGTGAGGGCCTCAGGGGCTTCCACTCACGGAGGAGGGGAAGGGAGCTGGCATCACGTGGTAAGAGGAAGGGGGGGGGAGAGAGAGAGAGAGAGGAGGGAGGTGCCAGGCTCTTTTTAACAGTCTGTCCGACAGGAACCCACAGAGAGAGCTCACGCACTGCTGCAGAGAGGGCACCAGGCTCTCACAAGGGCCCCAGCCCATGACCCAAACACCTCCCACCAGCCCCACCTCCGGCACTGGGGACCAAATTTCAACATGAGGTTTGGAGGGGACAAATATCCAAACTATGTCATCTTCTAAGGTCAGTTTCTCATCTGTACGTCACAATAGCACTCGTCTCTATAGAGCTGCCCTGAAGGTTAGAGGGATGATACATCCAGAGTTCCCAGTGTGGTGCTTTGCATATGGTAGGCCCTCCACCATGACAGCATGGTTCTTATTTTTATTTTGAAAAAGAGAAATCAAGAGAAAAGATGTATGCATTAGCCTTAGTCTGTTTAGGCTGCTATAGCAGAATACCACAGACTGGGCGGCTTATAGACAACAGAAATGTATTTCTCACAGTTCTGGAGGCTGGAAGTGCGACATCACGATGCTGCACCTGTCTGGTGAGGGGCCGAGTCCTGGGCCATAGGTGGCACCGTCTCGCTGTGCCCTCACTTGGTGGAAGGGTTGTGGCAGCTCCCTGGGGCCTCTTTTACAAGGACACTAAGCCCATTCATGAGTGCACCTCCCATATGACTCAGTCACTACCCAAAGGCCCCACCTCCTAATACCATCACATTAAGGTTCAACACATGTGTCTTTTGGGACCATGGCAGGGGGAGTGGTACATGATGCAGTGGGTAGATTTTACTCACCACAGAACCCTGAAAAGGTCTATGGACCACATCTGACCCTCTAATCACAGAAATTGCTGGTCTGTGGAGGGCATCATTGCTTTATTAAGGTCCGAAATCCAGCTCTACCTGAGTAGTGACTGCTGCGAAGAGAAAATTGGGCTAAGAGCTTCATTTCTCAGCTTTCCGAACAGACCTTGGAGGGGGGCAGTTGACCTCCCCAAGGGCAGGGAGGGGGTGGCAGCCCAAGACAACTCACATTCTGTATCTGCTAGCTGCCAGGCTTGGGTACACTTTTGTCCTTTTTCAAATAAGAGCAAACATTCAGAAGAAGTTTCCAGGAATAGCTCTGCAGCTTGAGGGCAGATAACAACATGTTATCTGGAGGACTCAGAGAAAGAGCAGAGCTCTAAAATCACTGTCTTCAGGGAAGGGAAGAATGCTTTGCAGAACATCTGTTTGGTGTCCTCGAAAAAGAGGCAAGAAGACTTGAATCCCATGAAATGGGAGGAAAAACCCCACAGAGAAAACGCATGGGTTCTGGGGAGGGTGGAGCCAAACACAAGCCCCAGTGGCAGAGCTGAGGATGTTCCCGCAGCCCTCCCCTTGGCCTTGGTGGGAGACACCCACAGGAAGTACACCTAGGGCAGGACTGGGCAGGCTGGTCAGCGAGTGATGAGAAACTGCCCAAGAGACAGGAAATGAACCCCAGCTCTGCACCGGACCTGCCACCTCGCTCCCAGTTCTAAATCCATTCCCGCCTCCCAACACTCGGGGAAGCTCACCAGGAAAACTCAGTGCCTGGGAACGTGACTCCTCCACTCCCTGGTCTCAGCTCTGGAGAGTCTAACTGGGGGCAGCAGTCTCTGCCAGACCCTTGGCAGGACAAGCGGGCACAACAATGGCAAAGCCAAACCAGACCAACACCTGACTGCGTGTGGAGTCGGAGCAGACGTTCCTCCAGGAAACAGACTGACTCAAGCAAAAGGAGAAATCATCTGAAAGTCTGGATTTGGATCCTCAAGAATCATAAGGCACAATTTTGGAAAGAGAACAATCTGTGACAAGGAATCAATGGATTTAGAATGAAAAACATACTGAAAATAAAAATGGCACAGAAGCAACAGTGAGCAGATTAGGTGCTGCAGAAACTTGCCCGAGTGACTGGCAATTGCTGCACCTTCAAAGCTGAGCACAAAAGCCCCCGCGGGAAGCGTGGGGAGCGTGAACACGGAGAGGAGAAGCCAGCTTAGGTCCGGGACGCCGGGCACACTCCATGCGGACCCCAGAGGGGAACATGCAACACTGCAGAATTGTGGACATGGGTCGCATGCAACGTTCAAAAGCTTCTCAAACGGAACAAAACCAGAAATAAATGGCTAAACGGTAAGCGCACACACCTTGGGAGAAGTTCAAAAATACTTTTAAAAGCAACTCTGAAGTCAAGGAGAAAACCAGCGCTGCAATTACAGACTATTTAGAGAATAATAATAAAAACTTAAGGCTATGTGCTGAAACTTAAGGAACAGATAATTATCTTACTGAAACTGTTCCAGAATCTGTTGTAGAAAGGAATACAATTTCCAAATCCCCTTAACAGAGATGGCGTAAACCTGATAAAAACATAATACAAATCGCGTTGAAAACATAAAGCTATAGCACGGTCTCCAGCAGGAACGTACTCAGTGTTGTATGCATGTCAGTTCTTTCCATGGATGTGCAAACTTAGTCTCACTCTAGTCAAGAGCCCAACATGATTTCTTTTCAGAGCTTAGCCAAAAGATTCTAAAGTTTATCTGGAAGTGAAACCCAGGAGGAAAGCCAACAAAACGCTGGGAAAGAAGACAGTAATCGTCTGGTAATTGCTATAGCTATTAAAGCGTATCACGATGTTTTAGTGATCAGAAGAGCCTTGAACTAGCCTCAGGGGAGATCGGTCAATGGGAAGGACGGAGCAGAAACATGTCCAGAAACAGATGTCTGTATGCAGGAAGATTTTTAAAATAAATCAGCGTAGCAAGGGTTTATCACTCAGGTCAATAAACGAGCATAGCTTGTTTCTTATTTGGCAAAACACTAGCAACAAAAATTACAACAGTAATAAATTTAGATCATTATCAGATTAATTAAATGTAAAATAGTGAAGGCATAAAATATTAGAAAGAAATACAGGAGACTAATTTTGTCATCTTGGGGTGGGGCAGGCTTCTTGAACCACGGTCTTAGAGTCAGAAAACTTAAAGGAAAATTAGACAGAATTGAATATCTAAAAATAATGAATGGAAACCGTTATAATAGAGATTAAAAATGTGAACTAAAATAAAATCTTAAGCCCTCAGCTGACTGAATGGACCCGCCCTTGGCCAAGGAGATCTCAGAAATACCCTAAGCTGAGTCACTGGCCATGAGATGGGAGGTCAGACACACTTCGTCATGCCCTCTCCCTTCTTGTAGATGTCCTTTGTAGCCCATTAACAGGCCTAAGGCTATGGAAGACAGAGCTTAAAGCACACCTGCAGGTATGCGTATGGTGGCTTGTCTCTAGTGAACAGACCACCTTATCTTAAAAAGGTCCAAGCCTTTAGACAAAGCTTCATTTCTTTAACCAATTACCAAAGAATCTTTAAACCCACTTATGACCTGTAATGACCCACTTCGAGATGTCCCGCCTTCTAGCGCCAAACCAATGTACCAATGTACGCCTTCCATGTATTGATTTACGACTTTACGTGTAATTCCTGTCTCCCTAAAATGGATAAAACCAAACTATAACCCAAACAGGTGAGAACACTTGCTCAAGGCTTCTTGGGCGCCATAGTCGCACACACTTGGCTCAGAATAAACCTTTTTAAATTATTTTACAGAATTTGAGTTCTTTTCCATTGACAAAAATGAAGCTGAATTGGGAAAGTTAGACAGAAGATGAATATCATTGTCATGTAAAGAGCTCTTCCCAACCAGTATGCAAAGTACCACCCAATTGTGGTGGATGCCATGGTCCATGCCCACATCCCCCCTTCAGGGTGGAAATGCTCCTCTCCCAGCCTGGGGCGGTGCGGCTGCTGAGGGCTCACAGTTCCAGGAACTGCCCTCTGCAGAGGAAAGCTGCCTCTGCAAAGGCTGAGGGCCCTCCACGTGGAGCCAGGAACTCCACAGGGCCTCCCAGCTCCAGGGCGCCCCTGCTGTGGCTGAGGGTCTGCGTCAGCTGTGCCTCTGCCTCGGGCCTCCCTGCCTCCAGGCGTTGCTCTGAGAGCGCACTAAACCTCCTGCATGCACACCTCTGTTTCACAATCTCTTCTGGACAACCTGACCCTGCACACCAACTAAATAAAAGTAGATGAGGAACAAAAGCACAGAGCATCAAAGAAAAAAACAAAAAACAAGAAAACCCCAAACAAGATGGCCAATAGCATTGAACATGCGAAGTGCTCCCCGTGCAAAGAGAAAGGATGCTGAGAGTCAGAGCTGTTTGGGAAGGTAACGAACACAGTGTTTCTGAGTGGAAATTCAGCAGGATGTGTGAAAATTTAGAAGCCATTTTGCTTGGCAATCTCTCTCCTGTGAATTTATCCTAAGGAGACAACTGTACAATGTATAGACAGGTGCATCAGTCACGGTTCTCCAGAGAAACAGAACCAGGAGAGATGTGTGTGTGTGTGTGTCTGTCTGTGTGTGTGTGTGTGTGTGTAAAGAGATTTGTTATAAGGTATTAGCACATATGATTAGGAGGCTGAGAAGTCCCAAGTCATACAGTCGGCAAGCTGGAGACACGGCAGCCGATGGTGTAGCTCCAGTACAAGTCTGAAGGCAGCAGGAGACCTATGTCCCAGCTCAAACAGTCAGGCAAGAGGAGTTCCCACTTACTTGCCTTTCTGTTCTTTTTAGGACTTCCATTGACTGGGTGAGCCCACCCACAATGGGGAGGGCAATGGGCTTTACTCCGTCTACCAACTCAGAGGTTAATCTCACAGAGAAACATCTTTACGGACGCACCCAGAATACTGTTTGACCAAATGTCTGGGCACCCTGTGGCCCAGTAAAGTTGACACATAAAATTCACCATCGCAACAGGTTTGCACAAAACTGTTAAGTGGAACATTGCAGTTCACATTCATTCGTAGCACCCTGGCTACCTAAGTATTTAGGTTCTTACATATAAAATGTCTGATTACCTTAAGTACTAAGTTTGACAGTTGATATCTCTGACATTTCACTTTGATACTTCTTGTTTTATTTTTATTGTGAAGGTGCATCCTCATTCTTCCAAATGCATGGTTTGGCTTCTGATTATCTTTCAGAGTTTTCTAGGAGCCATTTTTGTGAAACCACAGTTAAGTAAAAAATTAGTGTTATTTTCGAATATGAGTTCTGTCATAGAATGAATGCAGCACAGACAGCTTGAAATATCAACAAAGTGTTTGGGAAGGATGTGGCTAATGAATGCACAGTACATGGATGGTTTGAGAAGTTCTGTGCTGGTGATTTTAATCTTGAAAATGAGCCACGTGCGTGACCTGAGACCAAGGTGGATAAGGATGAGCTGAAAGCTGTAGTGGAAGTGAATCCATCTCAACCTACATGTACATTAGCAGCAAGGTTTGGTGTTACTATTCCAACAATATTGGACCATTTGAAACAAATTGGCAAGATAAAGAAGCTGGATAGATGGGTTCTGCATGAATTAAATAAGCATAAGAAGAGAAATCATCTTGAAGCTTGACTTTCTTTGCTGTCACAACATAGAGGTGAACCATTTCTATACCGTATTGTTATGTGTGATGAAAAATGGATGATTTTTGACAATTGAAAGCATTTGGCACAATGGTTGGATAAAGATGAAGTGCCAAAACACAGTCCAAAACTGAATATTCATCAAAAAAAAGCTAATGGTGTCTATTTGGTAGTCCAGTGCCACTACAGATTCATGAAACCTGGTCAATCGATTATAGCAGATGTCTACTGTAACCATTTGGACAAACTGATGAGGATGCTTGTGATTAAGCAGCCGAGATTGGCCCACAGAGACTGTCCAATCCTCTTGCAAGACAATACTCGACCACATGTCTCACAAACAATGCTTCCCAAACTACAGAGGCTGGACTTGGCAACTCTCTGTCATCTACTGTATTCATCAGACTTTGCACCAACTGACTACCTCTTATTCCAGGATTTGGACCACTTCTTGCAAGGAAAAATATTCAATTCTCACCAAGCTGTGGAAAACACCTTTCACGATTTCATCGACACTTGCTCTCCAGGTTTCTTTGCTGCTGGCATAAGCCAACTACTGTTAAGATGGCAAAACTGTGTTGATAGTTTTGGGTCATACTTTGATTAATTGTACTGCTTCTTGTTTGAGGTATAATAAACTAAACTTTTGACTGGAAATCAGACATTTCATATTTAATGACCTAATACATCCATAGCCATGCAAAGGTGTACCCTAAAGCTGTAGCAAGCAACCTCAGCCCAGGGGATGTGTTTTCCCATGTTCCTAGCAGCACTAGAACCTGGCATCCCACCTCAACAATGTCCCAGAATATCTCAAGTCTTGGCCATGAGGGCTGTCCTGCACAGGGAGGTGAAGGACATTCCTGGTCCTTTACTTGCAACCAAACCCTGGCCAGAACTTAAAGTCAAGCCATGAAAATAGACTATTTCAAATCCTTTGCTGTTTCTTAGTTATCTCAACCTACCTACTCTTACTTTACATTTCAAGTTCCTAAAGATTGTCCCATATGCACCAAGGTTTTACATTAACATTTTCCTCTTAGCCTCTTAATTTGGTCTGCCCTCAGAGTCACTTAGGGCTTCGTGGAGTTCAGATTTCCCTTGGGCGCTAGACTCTGTTTTGTGGTACTTCCATGTTCTTTGTAAAAACCTCTTAACTCCAACCCAAGTCACAGGGACACCCAATGCGCAGAGCAGGGGTTCAAAGTAAAGTCATCGTTAGGCAGTTGAGATGCCATCAGCCATCAGAACCCTCAGCAGACACTGAACAAGTGTAAGCACACCGTGCTCTGCTACTAGAACAACGCAGCGGTGTAACCGGTTCTCTCGCGGGGACTGGTGGACTGCTGTCATTTTCAGAAGTTGTCAGTATTTTCCTAGTGGTCCCATTTCCTCGTAGGAATCAGATTGCCACGCCCCATCAGTGAGCTTTCTGTTCAACAGGCCCTCATTCTTTTTCCTTTCCTCTCCTGCTCTTTTTAACTAATTTTTAAAAATGTTATACAAAAGCAATGCATGCGCACAGTAAAACATTCAAGCAGTATAGAAAATTACAGCCCCAAAAGAAAAAACCCCCTGCCCTCAGCCCCTGCACTCCCAGAGGTGGTTGCCATAGACACTGGCTTCTTTCTAGAACTTTCTCTGCATAGGCAGCCAGAGGAACATTGATTGAGAGATTGATTAATAAAAAGGTGGCTGGATAATAATATATGTAATGCTCTGGTACTTGCCTTTTCATCTTTAATTTATGCTAAACACAACTCCACAGCAAGTCTCAAGCAGGTCTATTGCCCTTTTCAACATTTGCGTTTTGTCAATTATAAATAAAAATTAATCAATTAAAAAATTCACATTTGTTCTACTATGAAAATATACCATTTTTATTTAATCACTATTCCACAGATTGACATGTAGATTATTTCAGAGGTTTTAATATTAAATGTTCCAATGAATATCCTTACACATGTGTCTTTGAAGAATCCAGTTAGTGTATTAATAGGAAATTTGTATAAGTCTATATTAAATTAAACTTTTTGCTGATATAAAAATTTAATAATTGTCAAATCAAGAGGAAATTTTCAAAATTTTTGCTCTTTTAAAGTTTCTTCTCATTATCAAATGGCATTCTTTTTTGTCTTGGTCTTCTACAAACCTGCCCCTAAGCTGCGAAAAATTAATCTCTGAAAAAAATCTATGTTGATCCATGGGATCCATAAATTCTTTTTATAGGTCATTTAAACAAGTATGTTTCATGGGCAAAGCGCGGGGCTGGCGGCGCAACCGCACCTCCCCTGCCTCTTGGAGCCGGGCGTGTTGGAGACCCCCAGCCTGACTCGCTGACCTTAGCTGATTTTACTCGAAGCTATTATTTCAGTTGACTCAGTCTTGGCTGACATCTGGATGTGTTTTATAACAGACTGTTTTCATAATTCCACCAAAAAGTTCTCAGGATTAATACTTGTTTATTTTCATCTTCCATCGGACCTTAAATAAGCTGGCAGCCAATCCCAGCAGCACTCCTTACTGGAAGCCGTTTCACACAACTGGAGGGATGGTAAATCCATCAAACCTTGGGGTTTCCTGTTGCTTTGAAATTTCTTGCCAACCGACTATTATTCCAGAATGGCTATAAAGTCAACAAATAGCAGAATAGTTGGGACTATTTGCAGGTTGGTTGGGGTAGAAGCCGCCGGAGTGTGGATGGGGTACACAGTTACCTTCCCCCAGTGAGGGGAGGGCAGCAGGAAGAGGGGAAGAGGCAGGAGCACATGCGTGTAGGTGTGCACGTGCAACACAGCACACAGGCGCCAGGACGTTTTAGTGGGATGTTATGTATTTTCTTCTTTCTGTTTCAGGCATTTTTTCCCTTCACATCTAAAGACTGTCCCTTTACTTCTTGAGTTTTTGAGATCGCACTTTTAAAGATGTCCAAGGCACCCAGATTTCAAATTCAAAGTGTTAATCCAGGGTTTTGTTTTTGACAGCCTAGGATCATTGAATGGATTAATAGATCTTCCCAGAGGAAAGAGACAAGTGACCGTCTTTGAATGAAAGGGGTATTATTTTCTGAGGGGGGAGTATTTATCCTTTAAAATTTGCTCTTTTGAGGTTTCTTCTCATCATCAAGGGACACTCTTTTTGCTCTATAAACTTGCCACTAAGCTGTGATTTAATTGAGTATTTAAAAAAATCGATGTTGATCTTCTGTAACTCATAAATTCTTTCTTTATGGATTATTGTGGACATCCATTCCCAGCAAACTGAAACACATCTCATTTTTGCAAAAACATCTGAGGTTTTCAACAATGTTGTCAAGAGCCTTCCTTAACTCTCGGATGAGTGGTCTGGGTCAATCTAGGGTGGAATGGGTGATGTGAGCAGATAGGGCCCTGGCATTTCTTGTGAACTCACGAAATCTGCATCTTTGCCAAATGCGCCATTTTGGTTTTGCAGCTGATCTGCAGTGTGTTCACATGATGTTGGGAGAGCAGGCGGTCATCGCTGCCCCAGGCAGAGCCCTGCAGAGGCACGCAGGGCGTGCGGTAGGGAGGCGGAACGGGGCCCGCAGCATGAAATGCCGCGTTGTGCTTTCCACCCCGTACCGTAATGACAAACTCACGAGGAGTTAAAAATATTTTCTTATTGATTTTCGAATGACAACGGTCTTTTAAAATTTCATTACAACACGTTGCTTTCTGTGTTGGTGCCTGTTGTCACCAGTTTACTTGCCCGGCTCTAATGGGCAGATGTAAGCGGCTTTCTTACACTGCACCGTAAGCTCTTTCCTTTCAGTGAACGAAAGAGTTTGACAGAGACACACCTTGACAGCGGCGTTTGAGAGCATGGATATGCAGCATGAGAACCTTCATCTGTCCAGGTGTATGGCAGAGTGTGTGGGAGCGTGACGCCGGCGTGGATGTGCCCGCGGATGGGAGGAAGCACGAGGAATGGAAGGCAAGGGCTTGTTCCTTTGAGAATTTAGAAAATATGCCCCCAAGATAAAGAACTTCTTTTCCTTTCTTCCTCAGACTGCTGGTAAAGGGAAAGAAGAGAAACATACAAACCATAAACTTCCAGCTCTCAAGTTCCTGAGTTGTGGGTAGAGGTCATATTTGTCCAAAACCTATAGGTAGAAATCACCAGGTTTCTACATTTCATATGAAGTGGCACAATATTAACTCTAAGTAGGCTGTAAAATTTAAGGAAGTGTATTGTAATTTCTAGATCAATCACTAAAAAGGTAATGCAATAAAGTATTGCTAAAAGACCAATGGATGAATTAAAATGGAATTCCACACACTTCAAATAAAAATGAATGAAATTGAGAATAATTCATTTAAACTCTTTGGGGGAAGATAGCACAGCTGATGTGAGTGCTGGAAGAAAAGTCATGTACCTAAATAAGATAATTTTAAGCAACAGATACTTATATTTTCAAGGAAATACAACCATGAGCTCTGAAACCTAGAGGGTCAAAGAACGAGATGCAAAGGGGATGAATGCCTGGAAGAGAACAGTTATAACATTTCAGGACTACTGAGTTTATTAGAACTGGCATCGAAAACGGAACTGTAATATGGAAGAGAGTTTAGAAGTGACACAGGATGCAAAGGATAAAGAGTAATTCAGATATTATGATAAGCACAAATGACAGACATGTGTTCCAACGTGCAAATTAATTGGTACTCTTGAAAGAGAATTCTTTTGAACAAAAAATTATATTTGGGAAGGATTTTTAAAAGAGTTTTTAAAAAGTTTCTTGAAATGACAGAAGACTTAAATTAGTAGATCGAGAGTGCTTATCATGTCTTAGGAAAAATACTTAGAAAGCAATCATTCACCAAGACATTCTGCGCAAGCGACTATACTTCAAAAATGAACGTAAATCCTACAAGCACCAGGAAGAAGAAAATTACTTATAAGGAGAAAAAGAATCATACTTGCCTCAAACTATCTCCATAATATTTAGGGAGGAAAGACTAAAGAGAGTGAGAGAAAGATTGTGACTCAAGAACTCTATACATTCATGCTGCTAGTCACCTGAAAAAGCAATGAAAAGAAATTCTTAAACAAATCAAAGAAAAAATTAATTCTTTGTCCATGACCTCCGTGACTTTTCCTGTTATAATAATGTGGAAATCTTTGAAAAATATAGCTATGCTTCATGGCCCATAAAATAAGATACCATATTTAGTGATCTTTGGACAAAGATGCTTATCACAGCACCATCCACAGGAGCTAAGTGCTGGAAACAGGCTGAACACATGTCAATTAGGGAGCTGTTGAGTAAGCTTGGCTCATCTGTAAACTCTTATGAAGCAGATAAAAAGAGGAGGAGAGAGAGGAGGAAGGGGCGAGGGAGAGAGAGAGAGGAGAGACAGAGATTGAACCAGAAGGGTCTCCATCTGATATTGTTGAGTGGGAAAAGCAAAATGAAGAAAGCACATATAATAGGATCCCAGAAAAATCAAACCATCATTGATGAATCATTTCTATCTACTTACCTACCATCCATGCATAAGAATGAAGTATTGTATCTATGTGTGCACACACATCCAAAGATGGTTGTACACTTGTGTACGACTGCAGGAGCAGCGGCAATATGGAAATCAGTGTAGTCGGCTGTTACAGGGACTGCTCCAGTGTGGGGAGCTGGGGTTGGAGGGTGGTGTGGGTGCAAGGAGGAAGGATCCAACAAAAGGGAGAGAAGAGTAAAACTGACAAAGACTGCTAAGAACAATATATATGCATGTCTATAAAAAGGGATGAATATGACATTAAATATATCTTTCATTAAAATATTAATATATAGAGTGATTCATCTATTAACTTTAAGCATGTTAATATTTTGCCAGTTTGCCTCAATTTTTAGGGATGATAATGTTAGATACTGAGCTCCAAGGTTTCCCTCTATTCATTCCTGCTGCCCAGCTGCAGCACTTCCCCTGAAGGTGGTATAATTCATTAGAATGTATTACTCTCTAGTTTTACTACCTGTGCATTTATCCATATACAGATGGAATCATATTTCACATATATTTTGCTACTTTTAAATGTGGTCTTATGTCTTTGATATTTATGCATGTAGATATATGTAGATCTAACTTGTATATTTTAACTATTGTATGATGTTCCATCATGCGAATAAACTATAGCTTATATGCACATTCCCCTCCTGAGTAACAGCTAAGTTGTGTATCTTTTTTCTTTTTATAAAAATGGTACAACTCAATATCTTTGTACATGTTACTGTATGTGTGTGTGTGTGAATGTACACATATGTGTGAGAGAATTTCTCTAGGATACAGATACACATGCATATATGCATATGCCCACACACATACATGCATGTACACACATATGTATATACCTCTTCAAATGCACACACTTCATATATACATGTATACATATGTGTTTCACATATACACCTCCTGTAACATGGACAAATTAATGACACACATCTCTTATGACACAGCACTTGCCCTCCTAGGCATGTGTGATACACCCACACACATACGACATGCACACATAGGAGGGCAAGTGTTGTGTCCTAAGAGAATTGCACCTTCAGCTTTGTTGGCTGTTGCTCCGAGGCTTTATTGACGGTACCACCTGCCACCCCCCAGCAGTGTATAAGAGTCACATTCTGCACAGCACTGGTATTTTCAGACTTGAATTTTTAAAAAACCAATCCAATGGGCAATAAAACTGTTGTAAACATCTGCTGTACATGTTAAGTATTTCTTTAATCTCTGAAAGTAGTATTCTTGACTTGAAGACAATGTAAACTTCCAGTTTTGCTTGAAATATTCTGTAGGTCTGATGTGATCAAATGTTGTTAATGTCACGTAATTCAACCCATTGCCCGGCGGCACTTCCACTGTGTGGCTGCGGCCATTTTGTTTTTCATAACTTTGCTGATTCTGAACTCCAGGTTTTACGTATCAGTTTGCTTATTACTTTCTAATACTGTATATTAATTTGATCATTACCTTTATCTCCGTACTTTCTTAAGTATTTGAACAAATTCTTTGTGCACTGTGGATATTTATTCTTTGTCATGTGTATTATTAGTATATATTCCCCCAAATGTTTACATTGTCTTTTGATTTTGATTATGATAATTTTATAGAGCTCTTCCTGTATTACACAGTCAAATTTGTCCATCTCTTACTTTATCATTAATTAAATCTGTGAAAGTATAGAAAGGCTTTATTTATCTGAATATTACAAAATACCTTCTCTACCAGTACTTTTGTAATTTCAGTTGGTATATTTAAATATTTGCTACAGCTGCCAAAATTTGGTATGAGGACATAGGTAGGAGACTATGCTTCCTTCTCCTTCCTCTGCTCCTCCAATCACACTGTTTTTTGAGACACTGCTTATTTGTGGCACTGAAATGTCACATTCGTAAAATCTAACACTTCCATTTGTTCTTAGTTGCATTTCTTGATTCTGTCTGTTCTATTTCTTTGTTTATCTCTGAGTCTGAACCACTGGATTTTAACCATTCTAGCCTTGCCATCTGGCTGGAACTACTTACTCTCCTATGTATTTTTATGATTATTCTTCTAAAAATTTACCAAGTTTCTAATTGTATTAAATTAATTATTATATTGGATACATACTGAGAGCTCCTCTCCTAGACAGAAATATGTCTCTTCACTTACTTCAGTCTTCTTTTTTGTCTCTCTCGAGAGTGGGTAAGGCCTTGATAAGCAAAGTAAAACAAGACCTAGAAACTATAAGGGAAAAGACTAATGAGCATGACAGCATAAAACTAAAACTAAAACTCACCAAGGAAAAGTATGGTAGAAGTTAAAGCAAAGAACAATGTTAAGCTGGAAAAAATATTTGCCAAACATGTCAGAAAAAGAACATGTCACTAATGGAAAGTCAGAGACTACAAATCCAGCACCAAAGTACCAGACTCAATAAAAAAACTTGACAAAGAACACACACGCAAACCATAGACAAAAAAGACTAAAAAAATAAAAAGGCAGCCTACTGTTTGTTGTTCACGACCTGCCTGGCAAGGAGTAGACTGTCTCACATTAGCCAGTTTGGCCAGATAAGGGGAAAGGGCCGCTCTTGCTTTGGTGGGAGTGCACATTCGTGCAACACCATCAGACAGCAATTTAGCAGTTTTCTACGAATGAAGAAGGACAGATTCTTGGATCTCACAATTGTGCCTCTAAGGATTTATCCCTTGGGCACGCCCATGCGTGTGCAGAAAGGCGCATACGCAGGCCTGTGGTATTATCTGTAAAGGCAACAGACAGTACACACCTAAATGCCTATCTATAGGAGTTTGGAAAAATGCATGGTCATTCTTCCATAAAATAAAATACTGGCAGTTTTGAAAAAGAATAAGTAGGTCTGAATGTGCTGAAACATATTGTTACAGCAAAGAAGTCAAAGTTCAGAAGAGTAGGTGCTGGGTGTTCTCATCTGGCGTGAGTACAACGAACATGAACACGTGGGCTTACGCATGCAAGGACATTTCTGGAGGAACAGAAAACTGTTCCTGACGGTTACCTCTTGCAAGGAGTCGGGGTGGGGAGGTCTGGTTTGTGAGAGACATTTGCTGTTCATCTTTTTACCCTTATGTAGCATTTGAATTTTTTTCTAGCACATGCTTGCCTTAGTTTTCAATAAGTACATGAGGATTAGATAATAACCAGATAACAAATCTAATACAGGAAGCATCGATATTTGGTGAACAAATATTAAATAATACAGAACACCTCTCTGGGAAATCAAATGTGATTTGCAAAGTTGGCCCCGTATGAGTTCCTAGGTTTTGCAAATTTGAATTCTATCCCATTATGCTTTTAGCTTTCCAGAGCAGGTGGTTTATAATGCAGATGTGAGGGAAGCTGCATGCCAGAAATCACTTTCGGCTGTAAAGAGACAGCTTGGGCTGATTAACCTCAGTGAGTGGACCCTCTACAGGGCAGGGCCGATGTGCTGGGGGAGGGGAGCCGGAGGAAGAGCTTTCCCTGTCATGGAGCTGACACTCGCTCAGCCTTTGTTTTCTTTTCCTTCAGCCTCTTCAGGATGTGCATTTTAGATGATTCTCTATTCCTTTTCTGCAGCTGAGAATGACTTTTGTTTCTGCCCTCTCTTGTATAAGAATTCTAATTATTTCCTCAGCCCTTGGTCTGACCAAGGTTACAGTCTATTTCTTCCTACTAGATCTTTCCGAAGTCCTGGCTGTGAGGCTATCTGTGGGAACCCTGCAGAAATAGGTTGCAATCTATTAACCGAACGATTGTGCGTATGTCCTCTGTGAGTTCCGAGAGTGTGGAGAGCATTTTAGAGTAGTCTGGAGATAATACCCTGGACTTGTCCATGCTCACTTTTGAAACAAAGCAGATGCAGGATAATTAGCTGTTGGTTTCACATTTTTGGAAGACGAGTAATTTTTTTTCTGACAGAGTGCACAAAGCAGGACTGCATTCCACCGCAGCAGGGCGAGAGCTACAGCAGGAACATGCACAGAGGTCCGTGGGAATGGAGGGGAGGGAATCTGGGAGGATGCAACAGAGGACGGTAGATTCTCCAGGTGGAAAATGGTCCTGGAACAGAATTAGAGAGAGCAGAGAGGTATGAGAGAGCGGAGACAGCCCCTGATTTAACAGGCCCAACTAGGTTAAAAACACACGGGTCAGAAGCACCTGGGGACCTCCACACTGTCAGAGGGTCTTGATGATAGGAGAGCAGTGGGCATGTTTTCCACTCCTATCCTTCTGCTAAGTCACCACCTTTGGGGTCACAGAGACCTGGCTCTAAGACACACCTCCTATGCTCACCAGGTGTGTTTCAATATGTAAAACCCTCACCTTCTAGAGACCCCATTTCCTCATCAGTGAAATGTAAGTATCTAGCACCAACTTCACAAAATCTTGTTCAGGCATGTAGTAGTTGCTCGATAAATACAAGCTCCCTTCATCCTTTGTGGATTCCTTTTGTGTAAGTACTACTTGTTCATCCACCTAGTGTGCAAAGTCTTCCATGTTTTGAATCGCTCACATTACCACACAAGCGTGACCTTCTAACATCTCTGAATCCTGGGCTTTGACCTTAAGGACAGAAACAACTAATATTATCCTGGCCAGTTACTCCTTACTCACAGTTCTAAATCTTCTATCACATGCACCCTGTGAGGCAGCTAGGACCACCATGGTCCCCAAGACACAGATGTAGAAATGGAGGACAAGGCCCCAGTAACTTGCAAGGCCACCATGTAGACGGTGGGTACAGCCAAGCCTCATTCCACGTCCTCTGACTCTCTTGCCTGAGGTGGCAAAAGTCTCTCGTCAGGCAGGTCATTAAATATCAAAATCACAGGCTTCCCCTTTTTTCAAATGTTCTTCCTTTTCTGACTGTGGAACCCTATTCATGTTTAGGGTCCACCTTAAGAATTTCATGTTCCAAGAATTCTTGCAACACCAGCCTGAGGAGTGTGTGTGTGTGGTGTGTGTGTGTGTGTGACCCTGTGTGTGTGACGCTGTGTGTGAGACCCTGTGTGTGTGTGAGAGACTCTGTGTATGCGTGTGTGTGTGTGAGAGAGAGACCCTGTGTGTGTGTCAGAGAAAGACCCTGTGTGTGTGTGTGTGTGTGTGTGTGAGACCCTGTGTGTGTGTGTGAGAGAGACCCTGTCTGTGTGTGAGAGAGAGATCCTGTGTGTGAGTTGTGAGAGCCCTCTGTGCGTGTGTGTGTAAGAGAGAACCTGTGTGTGAGTGAGAGAGATCCTGTCTGTGTGTGTGTGTGAGAGACCCTGTCTGTGTGAGTGAGAGAGACCCTGTGTGTGTGTATGTGAGAGAGAGAGAGAGAGACCCTGTGTGTGAGAGAGAGAGAGAGAGAGACCCTGTGTGTGTGTGAGAGAGACCCTGTGTGTGTGTGAGAGAGAGAGAGAGAGACCCTGTGTGTGTGTGAGAGAGAGACCCTGTGTGTGTGTGTATGTGTGAGAGAGAGAGACCCTGTGTGTGAGAGAGAGACCCTGTGTGTATGTGTGTGAGAGAGAGAGAGACCCTGTGTGTGAGAGAGAGAGAGACCTTGTGTGTGTGTGAGAGAGACCCTGTGTGTGTGTGAGAGAGACACTGTGTGTGAGAGAGAGCCTGTGTGTGTGAGAGACCCTGTGTATGAGAGACCCTGTGTGTGTGTGTGAGAGAGAGACCCTGTGTGTGTGTGTGTGTAAGAGAGACTCTGTGTGTGTGTGTGAGTGAGAGAGACCCTGTGCGTGTGAGAGAGAGACCCTGTGTGTATGAGAGAGATCCTGTGTGTGTGAGAGAGACCCTGTGTGTGAGAGAGATCCTGTGTGTGTGTGAGAGAGAGAGACCTTGTGTATGTGAAAGACTTTGTGTGTGATCTGAATGTTCTGCCATTTTTGTACACACCCTTCAGTGGCTCTGACAAAGCCTATATAACAACATCTCCCTTGCAGGGGGAGAAAATGTGGCTGTGAACATGCTTTTTGTTCTCGAGCAAGGAAAAGTGAAGAGCCGCATGTCTCTTTGTGGGAGATGGACTTTGTAGAGGGCAGAGAGGGAAGGAAAGGGCTGTGTGATGTTTGCAGGTGCCAGGGGGAGTCCCTCTTTGCCTAGAAATTATTTATGCTTCCCATTATGATGCTTCTGGAAGAACAGAAAGAAAAATCTATTTCCTGGATGAGATAAGAAAGTTTTTGATTGAGTGTCACTATTGAACCAGGCCCCAAAGATATGAGAATTGTGCTTGGATGTCACTGTGGACCCATCATTTCAGTCCTAGTAAAGCAACAGAAAGGGTCACAGCTCCCCTCCCCCCCACTAGAAATGGGGCTGGCTTATCTGCTGGCACTGGCCTTTGGTGGCAGGCGCTGCATTCACATTTGTGGATGAGGTGAGCTGTGGTTCTGGGTCCCTGGGCACTTGGGACAGGGACCACTGAGGATGAGGTTCAGGTGTTCTTGCCACCAATTTTGCAGGAATCCAAGAGACATTAAAGCCCCTTGGTCCTGACATTTCCATCTCTTTGTGATGGAAAGAATCGAAGTGAAGTCTGACCCATAGGGGAGCTTTCCCACCTGGGAAGTTCCTGAGCAACTGTAGGTGAGCCTCCTCCAGCCAGAAGACCTGGACTTCAGCCACTCTCCTGGCAAAGTACTGTGACTCCTGGTGCCACCTGGGAACAGGATGGCGACACAGTGACACAAGACCCAGACCTGGCCTTAAAGAGCCTTCTTTCCGTCCAGGGGCCAGGTGGGGGACTTGCTGGGGGGAGTCTCAGTTATGGGGTGGGTGGAGGTGGGCTAGGCCCGGCTCCCCAGGGAGGATACACCTTGGAAGGCTTAACTTTCTCCAGAACTTGTGGGACTAATACTGCCTGTGCTGAGTTTTTTTTTTTTTTATTTCAGCATATTATGGGGTTACAGATTTTAAGGTTTCAATAAATGCCCTTCCCCCCTCCCCCCACAAGTCTGAGTTTCCAGCATGACCATCCCCCAGATGGTGCACATCTCACTCATTATGTATGTATATACCCGCCCCCTCCCCCCTCCCCCTGCCCAATACCCTATTACTGTAGTACCTATGTGTCCACTTAAATGCTGCTCAGTTAATACCAGTTTGCTGGTGAATATATGTGGTGCTTGTTTTTCCATTCCTGGGATACTTCACTTAGTAGTATGGATTCCAGCTCTAACCAGGAAAATATAAGATGTGCTATATCACCGTTGTTTCTTAGAGCTGAATAGTACTCCATGGTATACATATACCACATTTTATTAATCCATTCTTGGATTGATGGGCACTTGGGCTGTTTCCACAGCCTTGCGATTATGAATTGTGCTGCTATAAACATTCGAGTGCAGGTGTCTTTTTTGTAGAGGGTCATTGGATCTTTTGGGTAAATGCCCAGTAATGGGATTGCTGGGTCAAATGGTAGATTCACTTGTATCGCTTTAAGGTATCTCCATATTGCTTTCCACAGAGG